>JTDE01004785.1:14598-44728 GCA_014338405.1 Paragonimus skrjabini miyazakii
TCTTGTGGAGGAATTAGAGTTGATGACGACTGTACTACAATCAAATGGTTACCCAAAAAGGTTCATAGAAAGGCACAGTAGGCGGAACCTGCTATCCGAACAGGTGATCACTGTAAGAAAGAAGAAGGTTTATATAGAATCGTATTTTAAAGACAGTTACACTACACACCAAACAACGCAAAGACTGGCTAATTCAATTAAACGAACATTCAACGCAGTCGAACTTTGTGTACTAGCTCGAACCCAGAAGTTGCCTGTGCCACCTCACACTGTATCTATCAGTTTGTATGTAACTGCAAAGAAAGTTATATAGGCAGAACCATGAGGTGGTTGATTTCCAGAGTGAAGGAACATTTGCCTAAATGGGTGCAGAACTCCGTATCACCGAGGAAGGGCAATGTTATTGAAACACGCAAACAGCCAGTGTCTGCAGTCGTAAGACACATCCTGACCACTGGTCACGTGATCGATCCGGCTTGTGCATTCAGAATCATATTACCTCATTCCAGCTCAAGATTCTTGCGGTTTGTTAAGACTGTCGCAATCAATAGACTGAAGCTGACCTTGTGTGTTCAGAAACAACTGTTCGTGAGCTTGACCCTGCTTTGGACTTAGTGACCTTTCCTTTCACAATTTTAAGTGCCTAAAAATGGCTGCTACCAGTTTAGACAACCGGAAATTGAGTGCACTGTCAAAATCAGTTGGTGAGTTTATGACAACTTTAAGCAATATAATACCAACTGTTAGGGAGTGCTGACGAATTTCTGATATTTAACAACCGTCTTCTCGAATTGCAGTCATTTCTGTTTAACTAAAAGTTGACCATTCGGAGCAAGCAGAACAGTGCGGAATACTATTGTACTCATCTGGTTCCAAACGGAGTTTCCAGCGTAGGTTCGAATGTTCAACAAAACGACCAGACAGCTACCGTGAATAGAATGAAAATCAACATGCTTGACAGCGAACAAGCAGCCAACCCTGTCCTGAGCGACTCATTAAAAATTACATAGAATCTGGAAGATCAGAATATACTGATGCCAACTGTTCCTGCCTCTCCGGAAAGTAATCAACTTCAAAATTGTTTAACATGTTTTGTTGTCCGCATTTTACTGCTGGTTAGTTCAGTTCTAACTTATATGGCACTGTGTCTTAAACCAACGGCATATCTTTTGTCTTCACAGCGTGTGCAACAGTATGTCGTCGTTATCTTCCGCGCAGTACTAATCCCCATTGGAAAGGTCAAATGTGACACTTGATTGCCCCAAACCTAAATAACATATTGCTTGTTAGTCTGTTCTTCGCCATAAACCAAAGATGATTTTCTGCTTCAAATGTTCTCCTTCTTATTGATCTGTCCATCGGTGACAGTAACTCATTCTCTCCTATAAACATGTTTACCACAGTTGAGCTAAAACCAGTTAGTTTGTATATCAACTTTGTTAATGTCATAAAGTATGTTAGCACGTCACGGTATCATTGGATTCGTGGGCATATTCGGTCAAATGTAACACATAGTTATCATACCATTGTAAAGAATGTAAACTGCACAAACATGCTCAGCTCAAAGGATACTTGGAACGTAGTTTTCATAGACCAGTGGACCCGCCGATCAACAGATTACGCAATCTAGATTACTGCGATTTCTTGTAGTCGCATTTGGTGGAATTCGCCTGTTTAACCCACCCCTGTGCGTCTAGAAACGTTTTGTTCAGACTTCGGATCTGCCTTGGCCATCCCCCCACCCTGTTAGCCTGTCAAGAACCACTGTTCATGTGGGTACTTGATGCAGTGTGACATTGAATTAACTGACTTCATAAACCACCCGTCCATGTTTACTCCCTTCATGATTCCCCTGTAAAATGTCACGTAAATGTGATATATTTAGCCTGACGATGAATCACTGAAAACGAGCTTGTTCGCTACACAGTATTTTTGATGACTACGCTGGGGATTTTTACGCGAAATTAACGGCGCACATTTTGTAGCCTGGATGATTATAAATTAATGTTGTCATTCTAACAACCCTATACCCTTAATATGAGATAATAAATGGCCCGATTGTCGATTGTGGAAGTTGACAAGTAGCCGATATCCTGTGCGGTTTCGCCTTGAAAATCGGTCCGTGAACAACCTAGATCAACGACGCTGACAACAAGTCGGTTTGAGGACCAAGACGCTAAATGTTCTCATTTAAAAAGAGGCTCGAATTAGCCAAAGTATAAACAGTAGCAAGTTAACCTACTACAACCCTTCTCTTTTTGTAGTTGATGTGAGATGGATGCAATACATTAACATGTTACAACTACTCATGTTATGAAGGGAATCTGATGGATGGCATTTTGCTTCCTGCGTTAATCGTATTAAATGAAAGCAGATTTTATATATTCAATTTTAAAGTTATTCATTAAAATTATCAATAAGCCTTTTATTGACTCAATTTCTGGAAGTCTAGCAGTTAACTTGATTTGAGCCAATAGCTAATGTCCACGCACTAGCAACTGTATAATGGAATGATATGATTAGGCAAAGTAATGGCAAAAACTGTTAATGTACATACAAAATAATGAAAGCATTGGAAGCTGACAATCACCACAAACTAAGTCATACAGGTTAAGGCATCTGATATAAATGTTATTTCAAACGTCCTCGACACAATCATTCAAAATGTTATCAATAGTCCTGTTTGCCTTACAGAATCATTTCTGAACAGCTGCAATACCATTCAAGTAACATACCTGTCGACATTGTACGGTATTTCTGAGAGATGCACCACATCATTTGTCTAGCCACTCTAGCCTGGTCTCAAAAGAGTTCACTCAGTTGATCCCGTTGGATAGTCATTCGGGCTTACTATCCTGATCCATCTCAGTTTAAGTGTTTTCGCTATGTAAGCAGGCACTCAACAGGCCTATTTTGGTACAGTATCATCTTTCAGGAATTCCAACATATTCAACAACATTTCTCAACGAAATATAATCTTAGAATTGCGATAAAATTAAGATAAGCCGTTTAAACTGAGACGGCGTACTTGAAAAAAAAATAGCTCGTTTATCTTGAAACCAACTGTTCACACCCAAACAATAAGCCGTTTATCATACTGTGTGCATTTCGCTAAAACCCAATTGGGATTTCGATGAATCTAATACTAAGTTTCTATACTAATCGATGTATCCGAAACATAGTCTCCGTGATAAATAAAACTGAACAACCTTCACGTTTCTTCGAAAAACACTAACAGTGTGTTTCATTTTTTCATGCATCTTCTTGTTAAGATCGGTGTAGGTTTACATAGGGAAACGATGCAAACTAAGTTTTGATAAGGAGCATGCCAACCGAATCCTTTGTTTTAGTACACTCTTAAGCCAGCTTACGTAAACCCTGCATGAGCTGCCTTTCGTGGGTTCCGGGATTGTGTCAGAACCACTTTCGTTAGTAAATGCGTAAATATGTCAGCTTCGTGAGGAATTGTAGACATCTCGAGGACACATATTTTCTAGTCAAAATTTCCATAGCTATCACTTTTACTAGTTGGCTTAACGTAGATGAGGTGGACCGTATTCTTATCTAAACTTCACACTACTAGACATAATTGCAATGTATTGCAGCCTGATCACAAATGCAGACCCACTCTAGCCCGATTTCGTTGACAAATTCAGGTCTTACATTTTAGGCAGATCGAACATTGTGAACGAGTATGCACGTCTTGATTTCAGTGACAATCGGAATCAGAAGACGAAAATAGGCAGTACAAAAATCGACAAGTGAACTAAAATATTTCGAAGCTCTGCAGTAAGTCATTATTATGACAGATAAAGCGTTGCATGATTGTCAAGCGGTAACGGATTAAATAAGATATGACACGCAATGAGCACGCGCATTAATCAATAGGAAAAGAGATAACCAACAGTCGATTCATTCTCTAGTAGCGCACTGAAACGGTCGACCATCTCCTGCGCATCTTACCCAAGGCAGTCACTAAATTCACCATAGAATTAACGTCAGTTTGTTTTATAAGGAAGACAAATGTGCGTGTAGTCTGGATGAGGCAGTTTCCCGTTAGTTGCAAATTGTTTATGTGCACTACAGTTACTTTGTCTCCTGCCCGGAAATATGAAAATATGCAGTCAATTTGCAACTTGTTGTGATATTCGAAATGACTTGACAACGAATAAGAAGGTGACTCCGTTTTCCCAGTTATACTTTCCATTGCACACTCAAACTTGATAATCACGAGTGTTTCGTACGCTTTTCCAATAAACATTTTAGTTGCAGCCCGAATTTTCTGCAAGGTCCGTTGATTTTTTATGTATATGCACTAGGTATTGATCGTTAAATGTCTGATTAACCTAGTCAGTGTTAAGTTTTGTTTAATTTTGCTGAAGTCACGCATTTTACATTTCAATTGTTAATTGAGATTCTAAGTTCTTAGTTCGATTTAAAAAAATTTATCAAGAAAATCTGCTATTGCGGTAGCTGAAGATGTTTGCGTTTTTTCCCCCAAGGTTTGTTCCGTTTTATTAGTGTATTGGTTCATTTTATGTTTTAGAATGAATCAATAAAACAATGTTATCTCGCAGGCTACGCTCTAAACGGCGCACCAGTGACTTAAGCCTATTAAAAGCATAGCAAAATTAATAAAATTGCCCAGAAAATGCACCTCATAAGAGTACAAATGACATTTATTATACATACTGTATTTTATAATAAAGTTTATTTTCATATAGATTGAACATCACCCACAATTGATCGCAGCTGTCGCATTCCCATAGACTGTCCAGTCGGCCCCTTTCGAAAAGAAACACTAGACTCGAGTTTCGGTCTCATTAGAGCTCGTCAGTAGTGCATATCATCGCCACTGCCGGAACTAGAACCACGGCCACGCTGTTCATGAGGCAACCATGTTTACCACTGCGCCATTGACCTCACATTAGGCACGACCGAATTTTCACATGTGAACGCTCAACCACTTTCGCTTGTGAGTAATGATCAGGTTGCCCAATCGCCTCGAGCGGAGGAGACACAGTTACTGTCTGTTAACTCCAATCGATGATCCCTCGAATAGGACTTCTCTCCAAGTTGAAGTCGCAGAAATCATTGACTTTTTGAGCGGTATTTGATTACTGATGTGTAGTAGGGGATTTTGATTTTTGATTTTCATATGGTTTGAACAACTTGGAGAGAAGTCCTAGTCGAGGGGTCATCGATTGAAATTAACAGACAGTAACTGTGTCTCCTCTCGAGGCGATCGAGCAACCTGATCATTACGCACAAGCGAAAGTGGATGAGGGTTCACATATGATAATCCGGTCGTGTCTAATGTGAGGTCAATGACGCAGTGGCAAACACGGTTGCCTCATGAACAATAAAAATCCCCTACTACTCATCACTAAAGTTTATTTTATTCCAACTTTTCAAAATGCTGGGGTTGTGAAAGAACTTGACAGACTTGGGGTTTCATAAAGATATAAGACCTAAATTATCTGCGCTATGCGAATTCGAATAACAAGAACTTAACCGGTATGAATTTACCAGGCTAGAATGAGCTGCACGTAAACAAACTTGATCGCATTCTAAGTGTCATTGAAAAATTCACATGATGCTCCTTAAAGACAACCGACAGACGCTCAGGCAGCTTGGGTTCAGTAATATCTAAATAATATGTTAATGGGGACGATATGAAGGACGATTTCTTCAAAACTCGATCCAATAATATTTTATGACAGAATCTATTGGCATCCTGAACGAATAACATTCGAACTGTACGTAAAAAATTCGTTCACATCTATAACAGCAAACCAAAGGCCACAAATGCAAATTGGAACCCAACTCCGATACGTTTAGCCGATAACCGTATAACTAGTCATACACGCTTTATGTTTTATGCAGACGAAGCACGACAGGGAAAATACCAATATATGATTAAGTAATAGATCGGTTTACGCTCTGTTAATGCGCAAGGACACCTCCCACCGCGGATTGTCAGTTTGCGTTTGTAGCCTCAGCGTGGGTTTATCATAGTGTATATAGTAGTTCCGGAAGCACACCTTCCAGTCGTCACTCTGTCACCAGTTTCGTCATCGCTTTAACTTAGCAGATAGAGAGAGAGTCTAAATGAGGATTGAACCAACAGCCATTAGGTTGTGCGAGCAATGATGGATCTTCCCCCTAGTTCGTTGCTTAAACCTTCAAAATGTTTGGCCTAATTGCACTATGTGAATTAGGGGCAAAATAAGCACAGTGGTCGACTGAGGTGACTTAACGTACGTTTCGTTCGTCTGGTTTGTTCACAAGATGGGCGCAAAAACGAACTCGTTCGCAATATCGTTGATAAATTCATTTGCTTACAACTCATTTGCTTCTACACAATCAAGAATCGGGCCTTTTTTGATGTTTTGTAAGCCGATGGGTTGACAGGATGACGGCAATTAATCGCCTTCATCAAAAAGCATCAAACGAGTGGAAGACATCGGTCTAAATATTTGTGAATCTAACTAACTCACAATTTCACTGCGGGATAATGGATATCCGTTGTGATTTATGGATAGACAGCAGTAGACATAGTCAACACATACAGAAAGAAGAAAGTCTACATTGAAATAGTTTTCAAAGGAGACATTTCATTTTGGACTTCAAAACTTCTCGTTACAAGGACTAGGCGACTCACACCATATTCAACATTTTGTGTGCAGCTATACCGGCGGAGCTGGCAAATACCTGAATTCTTGGATGAAGAAACACTTGCCGAAATGGACTTAGATTGTGACTAAGCAGCCTAATCCCATCCCCCGGGTTAACGCAAACACCCGTCTTCGATCACTGCTAGACACACGTTGGCCACAATCTTCAACACATTTTGCGTTTCGCTAAGGTGACTGCAATTGGCCGTCATGTGAGAAACCAATTAAATGTAAACGTTAGACTTCCACAAGCCTGTCGGCTTTTAGGCTATTCAGCCGACTCCACTAGTTTTGTATATACTTCGGGTTATTGTTGCTCAGCAATAAAGAGGTTACACGAAATGATGACATCTAGCAGTGCCAGTCTTCTGTCTGATGTGTTCAGATTTACGAAGAAAATCAAACGCTTCAATCTACTACTTCACCAAATGTGACCATGAAGAAATTTAAATACTTTACGCTACTTAGAAATAGTGAATAGGGAGGCGTTCAATTGAAACATATTGCGTTGCATAGTTCATCTTCTTCAAACAGATTCGGGTGAGTAAATCACAGCTAACGAACCTAGTGATATCGGGACGAGTACAGTAGCTACGAAACTTAGTTCAAATACTGCAGACCCCAATCAGTGGAAAGTCTGTAGCTCTCGAGCATCGATAAACAAATGGTTGATAAATAGGCAAGAGAAACAATGTAAGCTAGTGCGATTAGCTAGGGTGTCACGTGATCCGATTGGATTTCGAATGGCGCAATAGGGTTTCACAGTCGGTCGATTGGAATGAGCTGTAGAGACTTCAAAGAACCTGGATTCATCGACCACCAATCATCATACGGCATAGTGAGAAATCATTCAATAGAGTCAAAGTTCTATTGCCTAATTCACACCTTCTGACGCTGCACGTGCGCTCAAGTTCATGATCATGAACTCCAGCCCACTTTTCGGCGAGATAACCAGTTGAACTTCCTTTGTACTTCTGCCTCATTCCCTCCTTTTGACGTACTTTCCGTTGTGAATTTTCGCTGTCTATATGTCACCAATTTCGGGGTCGATTCCGTTCGGTAGTAACTCATTCCATCTCTTGTGTTGCTGCAATCCTTCCGGCGTGCGTTTTTACCCTACCCAACGGCCGCATTGAAATATTCTACCGAAAGTTGGAACACTCGGCTTGGTCACGTATTACAATATCAACCGGTCACCAGGCTGAGATGGACATGCCCACGACACTTATAATTCGCCCAGTTGTGTTGATAACAGTCCTCAATCGACAACCGGGTCATTTATGACGTAATCTCAGCGAGAGTTATCAGGTGGGTTGACGCCAGTTGGTTGTATTTTAGCCGGTCATTGAAATTGTGGTAGGGTCACTTTGGTGGTAACTCTTCAATAAGCTATTTCGCGACCCATAGTGCAACCCGGACGTAGATAAGTACAGTTTGTTCCTAAGACAAGTTTCGTGACGATGAAAGTGTCAATGACTCGATGAGTAGCATGAGTTAATAGCTTTTCATGAACAGTATACAAAAGTAAAACTGAGCAAAGCGGACTTTGAGTTTTATACCATCTTCATCGGATTGCATTGCATTTTGAGGGCATTTCTTGGCATTGTGAACGAAGAAATGTAACTACCTATTCGGACGCGACTATGATTAGAGTTGTCAATCTCTCATTCACAAAATATTCGGGATCATTCACCAAACACATTTTATCTTTGAATCTTTGGTTTCGTGCAAAAAAAAACCCGGTTCACCGATTCCGTAACAAATCACATGAATCTCCTTACTTGTATCTATTGTATAAGTTCCAGTTGTTTGGAAGTTGTGGATCATATTTATGTGTTTAACCAACGATCGAGCCGAATGAGGGAATGACGTTGACGTGTAGTTAAAGACGTGTAGGTCGTGGTATGTCTTGCTGTGCACGATTCCCAAACGTAAAAGGGAAATGAAACCTTTTGCGTATGTCGAGAGGGAAATAAAACGCAAACATACGACTATGATTTGTGTCCATTGGACTGAATTTAGCGTTTACAGTTTGTGTTCAGAAATGCAGATAGGTAGCTGGAACAATGGGGTTTCTTACCACGTGTTGGCAGCACAAAGTAACATCTGACTCTTTTGAAAATACCCATTGAAATCACGAGAACAACAAAGTGACGAACTAGACTTATATTCCGTGTTTGATTATTCGACTAATTAGAGGACAACACATTAGAAAATGTTCATCAGCATAGATACGCAAATAGACCAATATAGATAGCAAACTGAGTGTTTCATAACAATGACTAAAGCGTTGTTCCAAAATGTGAGTTCAATTGATAGTTGACCAAGACAGATCAAGTGTCCGCACGGATCATTTCAAGGGCCAAGGTTGCACATTCAGGTACCTGTGGCTTCAACAACGGTCACCAAGGGGAAGTCCAAGAACATATAGGCGAAAATATGTTTTCGATAATTCATCTTCGGGCCGGTACAATTTTATAAGGAGTTAATAGAGTTAGATCGAGATATCGATCGGACTAATTACAATGAAACTGGGTCACTGGTCAGTCAATTGGCGATGGCTTGATTGGTCGGTTACGTCAGGCTTGTCCATTGGTTTGACCGCGCAGGTTGGCCATCGATCCGGTGGATTTGTGGCCATGGTAGATGCAGTGCCTGAACAAACCGTTTTTGGTGACGTAATACCGGGTCAAACAGCTTGATTCCAATCGCCTCGGCAGTACAAAGTGTTCTAATTCAGACGGCTTTTGACAGGTTGCCTGGCTCGCGATATACCACTTTGAAGGCCTGATCAATTTTCACCTCGTGCTTGCTTTCAGCCAGATGAGCGAGGATAGCTCTGTTGACCGATAGTGATTCCTGTGCCCTAGCCACCGTGGATGGTGTTCTCGGATTCCTTTCGAAAGCTGTTTCGAAGTTCGACCGATATAATCTGCTCCACAAGAATTAGTGAATGAGTAGATACACATAGATGAGGTCTGAACTGTCAGTCTATCTTTGTTATAAAACCTGAGAACTGGAGATGTGCAGAATTGAATACCGGGTTCAGCTGTAGCATAGGTCTCGCTGATTGTCTGGTTGAACCTATTTGTCAGCCATTCTGCGGCATTGTCACCTTAGAACGGCACTCGAATAATCACAGGCTTCTTTCTTACGTCAAGCACTACAGGTTTAGGTGATGTTTTGATCATATTTCTCTCGATGATTCCTTCCGGATAGCCGTTATCATGGAGTACGTTCCTTATGAATTCGAGTTCACTTTCTAACGTTTTCGCCGAACAAATTTTGTATGCTTTATCGGTCAGGCAGCGCACTAGATTTCTCTTCTGTTTAGGGTACAAAACTGCGAAAGTTTGTGTACTGACCTGTCCAAGTATTCTTGCGATGAATTCTGCGTAGAATAGTTCCGTCTGTTCAGCAATGTAAACGAACATCTAGGAAAGATATCTCGTTTTCAGTCCGCTCCTCAAGTGTAAACTTAATTGACTAGTTGACACGATGGAATGTGTCAAATACTGTGTACATATTAGTATCCGAACTGGCTACGATAAATATATCGTCTACGTATCGGTGGTATTGTTTGAACTGGCTGATGGTGGGCTGTGGCGTAGTGCGTTCAAGCTTTCCCATGAATACATCGGCCAAGAGAGGTCCGAGCGGGGATCCCATTGCAACACCATATGTCTGCCGATACTGCACACCTTTGAACAGCAGATGTACATCAAATGTGCAACAGAGCAATGGTGACAACCCAATATCGATTCCGGTCAAAGTCAAGGAAGTCTATCGTCTTTGACTGACGTCTAGGCGCTCGGTAGACCTTAATCAATTCATATTGATCAAGAATCCCTTATTACCACCAAGTATCTTTTTAAAGAGCAAATTACGCAATTACGTTCAAATTAAAAGTACATGGCTGGATCAAAAACAAACACCACAGATGTACAGTGTGGAAATTCAAAACATGTTTGATTTCACGTTTAGAGTTCTGCATGAATAACAACACTAAACAGCTGACAAGTCTTTCCATCAAAATGAAACATTTATATAATTCCATAATCTTTAAATGAAAGCGTTGTGTGCGATATGTTAAGTGCATTGGAAAAAGTTGTCTTGCGAAAGCAAAGATTCTTTCGGGCACCGGTGTACTAGTAAAATGAAGATACAAATCGGAATGAAAAGATGTCCATCCATGGCGGGACATCTGTCAGGGAAGGTGGCAACGATCAAAGCCTAGTTCCCTTCGTAGATGTGTCAAGGATTTTGAAGGAACCTAGAATGGCCAGTGGGCACAAGTTAGTGGCTGTGTGAATGAACAGCCCAAATCGATGACTAGCATTACACGAAAAAGGATACATGATTCCGCGGAAGGTGGTGATCACAGGAGTGTAAGATTGAGTCAACACGACATTTCGTAGCTTAAGAAACCAGCTGAACGACAGCGTTGTGAAAGACGGTCCTCTATTTTACAATGTTGTCGGTCTGGTCGGTGGGGTTTTGTAGGTCTCCGTAATACCGGTGTCCAGTACCACAGCTTTGTCGTCACGATCTGCGATCACGTTGGGTTCGATAAACGAGCTTGCTGTTGGTACTCACAGAGCCTCGAAGACTGTACATTCCATACGTCGTAGCCTTTTGTCCGGGTCTATATCTACGCGGTTCTGTCCGTTACAGAGCAAATCGTGTGTGTCGTAGCCTGACTGAAGAACGTGAGGAAGGTTTTAGCGGTTTACCGCAGTTGTCATGATATCGAACTAGGTGATCACTCCGGTCAATTCGAGAATTCCGGACCTTAGTTTGCAGGAAGCCATATCAAAGCTGGATGACACAGGTGAAGGTTTCAAAGAAAAGGCGATCTGGACAATCAGCCAACCTCTGGACAATGGAAAACGGGACACTTTTTGAAGAACACGACTGTCAAGCGTATGATAAAGCTTTTTCACCCACGATGCTTGAACCTCTTGTTCGTCAGCACCGTACTCTGAACGCATACCGAGACATTAATATCCCTCATGACAGGGTCAAATAACCCTTCTTTGACAGCATTCCTCGGGATCGGACAATGATTGGGGAGTGAAATGGGAATAGCGGTAGACAAATTCGGAATGCCACAGACTGCCCAGGCAAATTGGGAGTACGGATGTAACTGGCTAGCTTGTCTTTTGGGAGGCACAGTCATTACCGAACAACTCGTAGTGTATTGTGGTGGACTCGGCTCGGAACCAATGAATAATTCATCCTTTCTCGGCGGGTTCGCACTGAAGTGGTTTAAGGGGTGTTTTGGTAGTTCGATCTAGAATCTTACAAAGTTGTAGTCGAGGACTGATAAAAGTTATACCTTTTCAACTGAGCGAGGTACCTAGATCGACCGCCTTGTCAGAGATGCTCAGTGAATTGATAGAGTCTGGGGCAAATTGAGTAGAGTTCTCACCAATGGCTGTCGTGTTATGCTCATTCTCGTCATAAGTGACCACGAGTTTCATTTTTAGATTGTTGATCTTGGGTCCGGCTAACTCCCGAACACTGATGGTGACCGCAGTTATTTCGAAAATACACGTCAGATTCTCCGCTGAGAAGGTCAGGTCATCAACGTAGGCGAAATCGTCAACACATTATCGGGGTTATGATAAGTGATAGTGGTTGTAAGGGGATACGCTGGTAAACACCGTACCGTAACCATGGTAAATATGTCTTCATGGAGGCTACAGGCAATTGCTAACAAGTCACTGTTGTGTATGGAGGGTTTGCCACTGGACTCGAGTTGGGTTATCACAGTTTGGACGAAAAGAGGAAGCCAATTACAGTGTTCAATTGTTTCAGACCGCATATGGAACAACTTGTTTAACCGTGAAGTGATGATTGTATTAACAGTAGGAACCGAGACCTTTTGTCAATCCAGTGTGCGTAAACGCCTCCGTATATTCTTGGGCAATTGACCTGGGAAATGCAATTGAACCGGGGTTGAAACTCACGTCGAGCAATACACAACAGAGTTAGTTCATCGGTAACTACGAGCGTGGCAATCGACTCCTGCTGAGACTGGTCAGATGTAGCGATTTTTATTTATCACAATTCATTCTAGTTGCTTTCGACGGTGAGCCCATGCCTCCTGGGTTGGCCGAGACCAATCTTGGTCTGAAAGTTGAGCTCGCAGTTTGCGTAGTCAAAGACTGTACGAGGCCGGACACTGACTTCCTATTCTACTCCATCCTCACGTCATTGCATAGATTATGCGTCCAAAATCCAGCATTGGGTTTACACATCGAGTCACATTTCGCACAGACGTACTCTGTCATCCTGTCATGTGCACTGACATGGGTTGGCGTTGAAGAAGTTCGCATTTTTTTGATCAGTTGTATCCAGTATATTAAAACCAGTTAGATAGGTTGGTCCCTTTCTAGAGTCAAGCCTACTCAGTCAGCACAACTAGGAGGTGGTTTTGTGCGTAAACAGTGGCAAAAATAACAACGGCCATGACAACTACATCTTTCTCTTTAACAACTTAACTATTGTCAGAAAAATGTACAGCCATCGTGCTTAATGTTGTTTTACTCGAGCAATTGTTCAATCGTATCGAATAAAGTTCACGTACTTTGTAGTACGAATTATTTATGATGCTCGAATGCAGCAAACAAATGAGTGCTTAAAAAATCTGGTTGCGAAAAGTCAGATTTTGTCCTTAGTCGACAACATGACAACGCAAGTTGAACCAAAATTCGAGCAAAATTAGACAGCAAGTTAGGGTGTTTCGATCGATATTTGGAGATTGCTGTGATAACTACCGCCACCTTACCTAAATTGAAAAGGAGACTAAATAACACACATTTCCTGTTTACATCGGATGCCTCGGGCTCCGGCTCAGTAGGTTGTACTGCTTTCTAAATGAAATTTATCAGATAGCCACTTCACGCTACTGCGACATTTAAAGGGCTTAGATCATCTTACTGCGTGTCACTAGGACATACCTTTGAAACCTGTCCCACCAGACGTCTCATTAATGGTCATTTTTGGTTCAACGGAAAGAGGCTGTTTACTGGAAGGCACTGATCGCCGCAATGATGTTTTATTGAATCTATCTTGTCTTACAAAATAAGTTGAAAGATGTAATGCTAGATGGTCAAAATTCATCGTAAGAGCACGATCGTGGTTGACGCCACTCGGCAAATTATCATACATTCTAGGATTTTCAAGCTAAATGAATTTTGTGAGACTTTCCTGCCGGTGATCCAGACATGTGCTCTAATCTACAGAGTCCGTTGATTCCGGGGTATATGCCACATTTTCAGTCACATTTAACAATGCAAGTTTGTTTGCCCAATACCACTACTGACAAGTAGTGTGGCGGATTTGGGAAATTTACGAGGCCAGATTGCGAAAAATCCGAACTTCGAATGGATTTCAAACATCAGAACAAACAGCGTGCCTAAATGCTACAAGTGCTTTACCAGCTGAGCTTCAAAGCGACGTCCAAAGAGCAAAAACTTCAAACTTGAGCTATTAAAATGGAATAAACCCTATAATTCCAACATAGACAGTTGAAGTTTTGTTCTGTGTACATAACCTCAATTCCACACTTTATACTAGTATCCACAACCGTTTCCCAAACAGCTGTGCGACAGTATCTCAGCTAATTACTCTGATGAACATCGCCATGATCACCCCACATCAGCTGACTGTATTGGTTGGTTGTGGCACTAAAAGATAGGAAAAACTTCACTAGGTATTTGGGATATTATAACAGTGTGTATGATGCATACAGCCGCTTTCCCCCTTGTATACTTGACCGAAACAAGTACAAGTGAAACAATCAAGCATTCAGTCAAATACAGACAAAGGTACAGATAAGAATCCGTCGATGTTCACGCCGGCCAACATAGTGGACAGGACACGGGAATGTTCTAGTACCAATTACAGTCGGCTCTGTATATTCTCTGTTCTTTGGTCGAAAAGCGTGGTAGAAATCGCACTTGTATAAATTACGTGCTATGTGTGACGCCTAGTGCTGTAAACTAAGGGCTTAAAAACCTTGATTTGAAATTGTGTGTAATAAATTTACACGTTTGTCCATGGATCAACTTTACATCCACCTCGGTGCTTTCGACTGTTCTCATGCAGTTCAGGAATACGGTTCGGATCACAGACACACTCGCCTGCCTAGTAGTGGATACACTCATCCACAGTCGATAACCTGACCACTTGTGACGCCAGTGTTGACGTATAGGTTGAGTGGAATGATACAGATGAGTTAATTTCATGCCGTCATTCTATATGGTGGATAACCTTGATTGCCGCAGACTACTGACACAGTGTAATCTGCATATGCAGTTTAACGTAACTTGTGATAATGCCTACTCAACGATTTCAACGACAGTTTGAGCTCATGTTTGAAATGAGTTATATCCAAACGTTAGACTAAGCAATGTAGGTTTATATTTCCTTGCTACATTTACAGAATCACATTTGAAGAACACCAAACTCACCATTTGTTTTATGCAACACAGAGATTCGTGACTTGTATTCGGATGCGACTCTGCTCATTGCTGCGGATCATTCGTTTACTGCACACGACTTCACTAAACAAACACGCAGCAAACGGTACAATGACAGCAGAAAACAGACTGACCGACTCCGTGATCAGGAAGATGAATTTCCCCACTTCGTTTGACTTAACACGTTTCTTCCTTGGAATTTTTGGATCAGTGTCATCGGTTTGGTTAACTTCAACCTTAATCATACGATGGCCCAGGCCTTTTGGTCATCGGTGTTAAGGTCAGAATATGTCACACTGCAAGATTGCAATCCGCAAAGTCGGGTGAGCTTGTTCAAGCATGTCGAAGCGGAGTTAGAATGTAAAGACACGGCATTGGCTTCGGTTTCACATCGTTCAGTCATTCGTGTAAATCCCGAGAACAAGCGGATCACGTAAGACTGGAATGGTAGACAAACCGTTTTTGACCAGTTTTTGCACCCTGAGCCGTGTACATTCTTCCTTCCATCATTACTTCGTTCCACCTATTTCTACTACTTATAACGCCTCGTAAACTGGAACCAAAGAATGTGGGTATGCTGCGGTAAATTCAGTACTATGTGTGTTCCACCTTGAAATTATAACGAACGGACTTCGGGATGTCGAATAATGATGCACTTGGGCACAACGAAGAGGTATATCAATAGCAACGGGAACAAGAACAACCTTCCGTCTGGTTTAGTCAGCATGAATGGATGTTTAGGTCTCAGCATACCGGACGACCGAGAGAACGATCTTATCTGAAAACTTACTTTGAAAAGTTCCACAATCTGGTCAGTGCAAACTAGGCGGTCAACATGAACGCAGTTATTGTAAGGAAGACTGGATTTTTGTAGGAATTAACATATTCAATGATCTACTGTTTACGTCGCAGATAAGGATTGGTTAAAGCTGAAATTGAAGGAGAGGAATTCACGCAGTGGCCGTGCTACCGCAGTGAATGAATTCAAGGTTACTCCTTGTCTAAAAATCACCCTCGCTCGATCTGTAGTGCATTTGATGCATTCTCACTTTTTATCAACAAACCTATATTTTCAACTAGCAGGCGTCTCCATGACTACTCTATAGTCACGGTCTTTTTGCCGGAGTTGGGGGAGTTTATTGGTTTATGTATCGCTCGTGGACCGTATAGAAGAGGCAATCCCATGGAGTTTATTTGAGTTGTAAAGCACAATGTTTCAATATTCCTACGAGCTTTGTTTCAAAACCAATCAAGAAACATTTCCGATTCGATGCTAAGACCCGTCATAATAGGTGAAATAATGATGATCGTTCCACTCAGATTCGAAACACTTTCGAAAAGTACATTGCGAAAGGATGGCTCATTCACTATTTCCACGTTACTCTCGCAACCGATGAACAGATCATGTCATTGATAAACAGAACACGACCGAACACAGTAGCCGATATGCATCTGGACTGTGACTGACGGCCGGCTGGAACACGATGTGGCAGTTTTGAGTTCATCTATTCGCTACAAAATGACTTTGGAGGTCGAGGTTCGCCGAAAAGATGTACACTAGGTCTGATGGCAGAATCGCGTCAACCCTGCGGATGAACAGGCATACGACCATTATCTCACATTTTACCGTATGCATCTGCAATATACATCTACAAATACACATTCCACGAACCATGTAGCGCTATCTGTTTTAAGAAATTAAATGTTTTATAAATTAAATCATGCATTACACTTCACGGATTGTGATTAGTTTTGACAACTTCTGTTCTTCTATTACATTTTGTAGTTATCATGTCCCTATAGGAGTTGATTGACGACGTCGAGATCGGGCCCTATGATGAGTTCAAAACGGATGAGGGAGGTATTTGACGTATACCTTTTTAGCTCTGTAATTACGGAAGCGTACTTCACTAGAGAAGATTTTGAAGAACAGATCTGTGATAAGCTCATACTTTCTTCTCTCAATCCATTGTTATACAGGATCCATCGCAGATTGGGTGAAACAAATGTAGAATGTTTGTGTTGTAGTTTTCGAATGTGCATCGATTTGGCTGGTATAATTATATCCATCATATCACACTTGTTGTCCACTTGCTTTAGCACCTCTGTTTGTACGTATTGTTCGAACAACCTCTTGTCCTCCTCGGGGAGTGTCTCGACAGCAGTCACGCGCTGAGACTGATTACGCGTTAATTCGTCAATTTGTGATGACCACGGGTCTCTTTCATTCCGACCATGACGTTGTAAGGTTTTAGCGGTGGGTTGCTATCAGAGAGGATCCGTGAACACCTACCGAAATGGCTTCGCAACGAATCGAGAAAGCCTATTTCCAGTGCGATTGGCTCCCATTTACTTGACACTGGCCATCCAATAAATCCGGATGAAGCGTTCCGAGTCATCTACAAGGTTCACCAATCCTGTTCCAGAGCTGTCAGAGTGCGATTGTTATCAACGGCCGAAGCTATTGCTGTCAGACTCTACAACCCCTGCCTATGTGCCCAAAAACAATTCGTACAAACCCTCAACCTCCTCTGGCAAATCATTCCACATCCACTTGAAACCCGCGCAAGCGTGAACCACTGGACACTGATGAACGCATTTCTCATGACAGGCACATGTAACACTCCAACACATTCACCAACACTCTCACCCTCCCCCAGTAGACTGTGATCCGTAGCACTCCAGTGTTTTTTTGATGACCCATTTGACACGTTATAATTTTCATATATAACTCGCACTTACCTTATGTAATTGTAATAGCTTGATGAGAATTACCGAAAACAGCTGTTTGCAAAATTGACTTCTTATGAATTCTCCGGGAATTTGGAGAGGATTGAACGTCACACTCCAGCGCAGCTGTTAAATTCCCATAGAATTCCCAGCCAACCTAAGTTGAACCGAAACAACACATTTGTGATGCTCTCTTGTTGAATGTCGTCAATGGTGCATATCGTAACGTGCGGTAAAAACCAGCAGGCGCGCACTGGTTGAATTTTAATTGCGTAACAGGGCGTGCTGTTGTGTTGTTGACGCCGCCTCAGTTTACGTTTGTAATAGCTGTGTGCATGGCTTACTGGGCCTTACGTTCATGCTTGATTGTGTTGTCTCCGTTTTCAGGATTGTTGTTGGAACCCCTACCTCGGAAGGACGCTGTCCTCCGGTGTATCCACGTTGCGCCAAAACTAGTCCGTAAGTATCATTAACAATCAGAGTAAAGGCGGCCGGCTTGTACGTTACAATATCGTTGCTCTTCTTCTAAACAGGCCGGCTGGAAAGTCCACCTAACTGCGAAAGGTGCGATAGAATATGAATGACGTCCAACCTGCAGTTAACCAAATCTGCGACTGTTCACCAATAGTCTAACAGACTGTCTAGCGGCTTTGATCAACCCAGACCTTTGGAACTGGCTTACAAGCCCTCATCAAGGGGTTTTGAAACGGAGCTAATAAGCTGTAATTCTGCTCCTCACCGAGACGACTGGGCAGACTGTTCAGTACTCATGTGTGAAGTGGATGACCGTTCATTTTTGACAACTGACTCTTGCCTATTGTGCGGTTGGTGTCGTAACGGTCAATACCATAACCTCATAAAGACGCCGTCGCAGTTATAAGCCCGGTCACAGCAAGGATATGCACTAATACTGATCCCCATCAAGAGTAAAATTCGAGTCTAATTTTTCTTTTCGAAAAGATTTTACTGAAAAGTCTATCCGAATGCGACAGTTGCGATCAGCTGTGAGTGGTTTTCAAACTGCAGCTAATCGAATCTGCGACTGCTCATTGGTATTCTGTTTTACGCCATTTTATCCGTTGGAGTTATTCTCTTGTGATGTTGGATAAAAGCAATGACTTCGAAGACCAACAGGATGACATATGTATGTCGAATAGGTAACGACAATCTATAACTTTGATCTAAGTAATAAGCAATCTCCACGTCGCAATTCGGGAGATGGATGATCAGTCACTGCAGGTCATCTGAGTCTGTGCATGGTGACATCTGGACACTAACCATCAACGTTATACTATACGCTAACTTACGTTCTATCCCACTGACCAAGTCAACATTACTTCGTGATCTATGCGCTCCACTGTCACCGTTTGTTAACGTCTGTCTTCAAAAATCAAGTTGCCTTTCTTATTGAATCAGCACAATGTCAAGACCGCACCAGTTGCTGTTGTTGTAGTGTACACCCAGGTTGGTAAAATGAGTCGAAACACATGAAGTACGATACGCCAGTTATAAGCTTCCCGATTATCATGCACATCTCTTCATATTTTTGCGTCACGATTATAGTCCGTATGTTTAGATCTGTGAAACTTCACGCCATTTAAAATGGTCATTTTTCTGATCACTGATGAGTTGTCGGGGATTTGGTTAATTTCAGGTTGACCGTCACTCACATTATCAATTGGAGCTAACAGGACAGTTACTGTGTCTCGTCTCGAGACAATCGGGCAACCTGTTCACTACTCACAAACGAAAGTGGTTGAGTGTTCACATACGATAATTCGGTCGTGCCTACTGTGAGGCCAATGGCGCAGTGGTCGGTATGGTTGCCTCACGAAGGCGAGGCCGGAGTTCTGGTCCCGGCTGTGACATTACTGACGACCTCTAACAAGAGCGAAACTCGAGTCTAGTACTTCTATTTGAAAGGGGCCGACTGAAAGGTCTATGGGAATGCGACAGCCTTGATCGCTGAAAACTATCCGTAGGGAGTAAAATCTCTCGTCAAACAGCGAGCTTATGAGAGATCCGTAAATATTTGGCAATATTTCGGTGGTATCGCTCAAGAATTTGAAGATCGTTGGTTTTCGCGACAAAAATGATCGCGAGCCTTGAAAAATTTGTTTCAACCGACCGTTAAATGATTTGTCTTTCGTTTGGCACCAAGAGTGAAAATATTAATGATGGATGTTGTGATGGTACATATACGTTTTCCTCTGAAGTAGCTTTTCAAGTTCGAGTAATATTCAACCGTCCTGTGTTGATAAAAGATGTATTGTGTATAAATTTGATTTCAGGTTATGGACTATCTACGTATATTCAAAGATCTATTCGAAGGTCAGAAATTTTCTAGCTTCATGTAGTTTCGAAGTTGTTTGGAAAAATATATGAAGGACCACAGTGTTTTCTACGTGCCTGGTTCAATTAAAAAACAAGCAATAGACGTTTGAAGTATGATAATGTGACGGCTCACTGCAATTGAGGTGAGCGATTCTAGGCCTCTGTTCGAGTACAACACTCCAACTGCGGAGTGAAAGCAGTATGCTGCGGATGGTTATGGCAAATATATAACGAAAGTGGATATTTGCAAAATCCGTCATCGGTTGAAACCTCCAACAATAAATAAGTGGGTTTGTGTACATAGATGTTGCGGAAAATCTGCCCCAAATTCTTGATCTTGTAGATGAAAATGGCTTATTGCATGTCATCAAAGACGACAGTAATAGATACACGCGTATATGTTTCGCACGAAAGCAGCAAGTACAGTTGTTCAGACGTTATCCTGAGGTTGTCAACGTCGTTACCACGCATGGAACCAACCGCCACAAGTAGGTTCTCTGTCAGTTCACATTTGCGGTTGTAAATTGAAGCTATATCATTTTTTGTCACAGACGGGATGGGCCATGGAAGACCCGTGATGTATAGTTATGTTCAGAATGAAAAGTACGCTTCCATGGGTCGTATGCTTGAACCATTTCGTGATGTGATGGGGGACCTATGAGAACGTTTGTGATGGACAAAATGACGACCCAAGTGCGAGCAACGCGAATCGTGTGTGGGTGCGACATAATGTTATGTTATTTCCATGTTGGAGATACCGTGAGGAACCACGTAAGTTGGTGTCGTTAACCCAGTAATCTCCATTTAGACCAACTCATTTAGAAGTCGATACATATATTGCACATATTTTCATACTTCGCTTTAGTTTTATACACAGTTTCCACCACTTTTCCTTATACAGAATTAACATCACTTGCTTGAATTGATTCTCCTTAGCAATACACTTTTGATGCGTGCATCTCGTCTCCTTGGTGCTCCAGTTCCACATAGATCGAGATTGCCTATAGTGAGCTATTTAGCGACAACATTCTGAACTGACTGTTGACGTTTATACTTTTGTATAGGGATAGTACCCTATATACTTGTTTAATCGCATGGCTACTTTAGATAACTTAGAGGAGTGAGTGAAAACTTTATCATTTTATGGTTAAGGTTCAACCAAGATGCTGCGTTAATCAGACACACAGACCCAAATTTTATGAACTACATAATGTGCAATTGGCTTTATATAAAGCCTAAGTGGTGTTGTGACTATATGGTGCACATAGACTGACTGCCGATCATAGATGGATGGATGAATTAGGTGAAATCTTTAATTCAGTCTACTGGGCCAATCCGGAGATCATGTAGGGATTTGTTAAGGATTTGGGGCGCATTCCCTAACTTTCCCCTAACGAGTGTAAAACACTAATTTTCTGATTGTTCCAATTCTCGCGCCCTAATCATTCCCTAGATTAACCCTAAACGACAGAACTTTCCCCCAAATTGACCCCAAACTACGGAACTTTTTCCTAAAGTACCCCGAAAATAACGAAATTTGCCACAAATTAACCTGAAACGAGCGAATTTTCGCTAAATTCGCCCGAAACGACGAAACGTTTTCCTAAATGAACCGTAAACAGCGTAATTCACCCCTAACTTAACCTGAAACAGCCGTGTAGCGACCCCGTTCGTTATTGTCAACTATGTTAGAGCTACAAATGCCATTTGTACTCTTTTTGTTTCCTACTTTTGTATGTACTTAAACATTTGTTTGAACGAGCAGATATACCGACAACTACCCCGCGCACTCGAACGTACGACCCCCTGCTTGCACGCTTGTCGCTCCGCTCTGTTATCATTTAGTATTGGTGTCTGTTTACTCTCGCGTTGACTTCGCAGGTCAACAATATACTCTTTGTCTACTCGCTGTATTACTCTCAACCGGTTGTCTTCGGTTCGCTCTATCCTACACCCGGAACAACGTACACATTTCATCTTGTAAGTGATACCCAAATGTCGTAACCTGTTCTCACGCTGTTACACTGAGTGAAGACAAAACCCGTCGGTAATGAATAAAGAAAGTTTATTGTAGGGAATGAATCATACAAAATGGTTTTTTCTTACATACATCTCATCCATCCGTGCATGATTCCGTCCCATGTGGAGAAAAAGAACAATAAACACGTAAAATCACGGTGGTATTCTGCACGTATTGCACGTATTGTCCACGTTCACGATTCTTTTGTTGCTAACACTCCTTATATCAACCAAATTCCAAATTTCAACTACCTAGTCAACGCATTTGTAACAGGCAAGCCAGACGTTCTGGCTTCGTGTACTCATTACACTCGTAAACCAACTTTGAGCAACGTGGCGACACCGGGGACAGCGTTCTTCTGAAGTAAGGGTTCCAACGATAGTCCTGTGAAAGGAGACAATAGAAACAAGCGTGAGCCAAAGGCCCAATAAGACAACAACACGACTTACACAATCGAAAACAAAAGTGGCGCCAACAACACGGCAGCACGGTGCGTTACATCTTTGTAATATTCCAGAAAGTCAATCACAAGAACAACATACACTATGTCCTACGTTTGCTAATCGAAACACAGAAGGCCTGTCTCACAAAAGAAAAAGTCACCAGTCGACAGTAAACGTGTATTTTCCTGTTGTCCCTTGCCTCTCACGATTTCTTATCAATCCCGAAAATGCTTCTGTCCGCTGAAGGCGGGCTAATGTGATCGGCACATTTTCACCTCTTAAGTCACAAATCGAAAACTATAAGCAACCCTAAAGACTGTGGTCGCCAATTTTATTCAAGGCGGCTGGTAGAACTGTCTATAGTCTAAAATAATCTACTCTTTTTCGTGAATAAAATCCGCGTGAAAGAATTGTGTAAAATGTTTCGAGTAATCTGTAAGCTGTTTCTATGAGTATGACCTAGAAATGGCCGGTTCTAACAACACTTGCTCAGCAAAGACATCGACATTTTGCGAACTGCAGATCGCGATGCCTCACTGAACATCAGTCAGATTTTACAATAAGTGACTACATCTTAACCGCAAACAATGTGATGAATCTTTGGGTATGTAAAAAACACCTTGCGGAATCAATAGTTGCACAGGGATTAAACTGTTGGACAACGCTTCATCAGTATGGATGAGGCGCGGCTGGGGAAAAATCTGGGCCTCGTTTAGCTTCGGACATAGAATAAACAAAATTTGCAGATGACCCTTGTTGCTTCATATTGTCATTACAGTCCACTAACCCCGTAGGTTTCAATTAGCCGTCTGTGTGACAAGGTTTTCGTAACAGTGGTCTTGCGGATACAATTTACTCAACTGTTCATATCACCAATGTAGCGTACACCAACAAACAGATGCATGCATACTGTTGTTAAACTCGCAATTCTATAGCTTGGTGCACATACATAATCAGGTGTGAGCTATTAAATAGATGATCATACATACATGGCTGTGTGCAGAATAGTATGCTGGGGTTTGGACTAAGTGTCAGAGTAGCGATCCAGACGGAATGTGAACGCAACGACTGTCGTGGCACTCACGATATGTTCTGGCAGGCGGTTCCAGGCTTTGCAGACCCGAACCGAGAAGAAACTGTGCTTTACCTCAAGTCTCCTGTACTGACATTTAATTTTCAGGGAGTTCCCTCTAAGTCAGCTGGTATCCGCACGAGTGAGCAGGGATCTACACGGCTGGTTGGGTGTCTTTATAATCATGTACGCTAATATTAAGTCACCTCTCTGTCTACGGTTTTCCAGAGAGAAGAGATTTAGCTTGCGAAGCCGCTCAGTGTAGGGTTTTGCACCCAACTCACGGACTGCTTTTGTCGCACGCCTCTGAAAAGTCTCCAGAATTAGTTTGTCCTTTTGCAAGTGAGGAGGCCAAACAAGTGTTCCCTGCTCGAGGTGAGGACGAATAAAGCTGTTGTCCAAACGCTCTAGAAGCGCTAGTACGCTATTGGCTTTCTTGACGCTCGTCTAGATTTTGGGAGAACTGGAGAGGTTGTGCGTCATAACACTGCCAAGGTCTTTTTCTCTGTCTGTGACTTGGAGTGGTACTCCACCGAAGGAGTAGGGGATATTGTGCTTATACCAGATATGCATAACTTTGCACTCGCTGGTATTGAACTCGATGCAGTTAGATTTAGACCAATTACAAAGCGCACTAATATCAGCCTGCAGGGCGTTCGCGTCAGAGCTGTTACACGCGATACGCCAAATTTTGATATCATCAGTAAAGAGTAGCAGTGGAAACGATACTTCGGATGGCAGATCATTGATGAAGATACAGAAGAGTAGTGGCCCCAGGATACAGCCCTGCGGGACTCCACTGGGGCTGAGTCAGACAGAATATACAGAGGAACCCACCAACACACGGTAGGAACGGTTTGATAAATAAGATTTTAGCCAGCGGATAAATTTACCTTTGACACCACAATGGGGAAGCTTATCGAGTAAAACAGAATGATCCAGTGAACCCTTACATCCTACTGGTAGCCTGTTTACACACCGCAGGTGAAACACATAAACATGTGCCAGTTGTTGACTGCCTAATCTGAAGCTTGTACATTGTAAATTTTCTGATTTAAATCGCTTGATAAAGGCTCTCCGAGAGGGTCGAAACGTTGCGAAACCGATAACTTTTGGTTTTTAACTCGTTGTGGCTTAACCAAGGAATTACTTAGTAACAGAATGATCCACTTGGTCAAAAGCCTTGGCAAAGTCAAGATAATTAGAATCGACTCCCTCTCCTCTGTTGGTAGCAATGGTCCACTCGTCTACAGTTAGCCGCAAGTTTGTAGTATATGAGCGGCCGCGTAGGAAGCCGTGTTGCTCACTGCAGTAGAAAGATTGTGCTAAAAGATGCTTAAATAGTGCATTATGGACTAACGCTTCAAGGATTTTGGATACACACGATAGGATGGCAGTCGGACGATAGTTGCAAGGCTGATTTCGCTGTCCACCTTTGAAGACGGGAGTGATATTCGCTGCTTTCCAGCTTTCGGGTACTGTTCCTGCAGCAGTTGACTGTGTGAACAGGATGCTTAGCGGGACAGCTAACTGTGCAGTCCCATAGACTAAGACTAGAGGCGATATACAGTCTGGTCCGGGAGATGTGGGTTTGATCCTCCGAATTCTCACAGCATCCGCTGTGGTATCTACCGTGAAGTGTTAATGCTTTCTGCCACAGTGCAGTTAGGTACGCCGTTAGTAAACACAGTACTGTAGAAATCAGCCAGAACTTCAGAGGCTTCACCGTCTGAGTAAGTAAGCCCTTGCGGGCCGGCTAGCTAGGGAACGCCAGCTTTGGCTTTACGGGTTTTTGAGACAAATTTGTACAAGCTTTTAGGATCGCCGACAAATCACTGAGTTAAACATCGCCGGAAATCTAATCGATCTTCCCTGATTAGTTTAATGCATCGGTTTCGAATCTGCTCATACAGATTAAGATCATCTTGATCTCCTGACGTTCTGTACCGAGCCCATGCTAGACGTTTAGCGTAGATGGTTTTTAACGTTCGGGACTGCAATTGCTGTTGCGGTTTCCGGTGGGTTGTAGATTAGAATGGTGTTGAGCAATCTATAGCTTTGCAAATGATATTAGTAAAATGTTCGCACATTTCTCCAACAGACAGTGATGAGTTGAACTGATCCCATGAAACATTAGCTAGGTACGCGTTGAGTGCATCCACCCGAATTCTTTGGAAGTTCCTTTTTGGAACGTCTGCTTTGACAGTAAGCTCGGCACCACAAATGTAATCGCAGGTTATTACAGCGTGCACGGTATGTGTGCGGTATGTGTTTATGCGTTTCCCGTTACAACGTGTAAACTGATCACGCTCATCTGAGCGTGTTTCTCACAGATGCATCGAGAAATATATTATTATTATTATTATTATTATTATTATTATTGTTATTATTATTATCATAACAGTCCAAAGACTTAACTGGCGAAACGAACAATAATACCACTTGGTCACAAGGTTGGTCAGAGTTAGGTCCAACCAATGCCCGAGAAACTCCTTACAATCATTCCGGTGCCAACATCGAAGAGGACATTTTGACAGTTTCTCGGTTACGTCGGGTTCTATAGCCACTTCATCAAGAACTTCAATGAGCTGACGAGAACGTTGTACGAAATTCTAAAGAAGGATTGCAAATTTCACTGGACAGACAAGCGATTGTCAAGATCCAACAATTGATGAAGGAGGGACAGCTGACCCTGAAGTTGCCGGTTGTTGGACAGAGCTTCGTTATAGCAAAAGATGCGAGCGATGTGGAAATCGGGGCTGTACTGAAGCAGGAAGACGGTACTGTGGAATATGCCAGTCGAGTATTAACTCCTGCTGAACGAAACAACTCAACGACAGAGAAGGAGTGTTTGGCGATCGTATGGGCATCGGAAAAATGGAGGCCGTACTTGCTCGGCCAACTTTTTCATGTGAAAACTGACTACAAGCCGTTAGAGTGGATTAGGTCGGCGAAGGACACCCGAGGAAAGCTGGCACGTGGGGAGTTACGATTACAGGAGTACGACTTCACAGTTCATCATGTAACTGAAAAACAGAACTATGTTCCCGATCTGTATTCACGAACGCAGCACACAGATGAAGTTCACGAAGAAGTGATCGGAGTCAACAGTACTGAACTGCAGAACGATCCCTAGAAGTTACAGGTAACCCAGAGGACGGATCCAACAATCCGATATATATATATATTATTATCATCATAGAATTGCCTTGATCTGTTCGTACCGGATAGAGGTTCTGCAAAATGAAATCTGTAGACTGATATTTGCCTTTTATGGATTGTTTCAGAAGTGCACAGTCAGCAATGAAAGGAAGGTATGCGTTCAGGTTACAAATATTGACACGACGGACAGCATCTTAGAATGATCTTACTGGACGACATTCTTTCTAAGTGGTTTTCGCATTTATTCCTTGTACACCAAAACCAGGTAAGGAGGGATCAGAAAGCACGAGGTTAGAAAAACAACGAACCATATATTTCTAAATTATTCCCGAATCCATTCATCTCTTCTACTGTGTGCCATTTCCACCCGTTCTGATGACTAACTTTAGCAAATTGCGTAACTGTCATACTAGTCTGGCACGATTCAACGAATTGGGCGTTAGCAAATAATCACGAAATCGGAACAGAAGAGATAAGCAATGAACTTCCTAAACGTGCTTCCCGAACTCACCCTTGCGAGTTACTAATACTTTTAAATGTGAGCATCATTGAAAATGTATTCGTGGATATACACAAAGAAGTTTTCAATGTTTCCATCCTGTGATACGTGTTTACCGAAAGTTGTCGGCTAACTGGTTTCCTAAATTTGAAAGGTCTACAAGATTTACTATGAACTTATTGTACCACCGATTGTTTAGTTTTCTGTGCTTCAGTTCTATGTACGTTTAGGTTCAAGGTCCTGATCACGTGCATTCTGGTCTACTCAGTGTACTTCCATGGGAAATAAGAGTCAGTATTGGGAGATTATTGATTTTAGCCTACTTTTGGACTAATAGGGACAATTAGTTCCTAAACAGAACCGTCACAGAAGAACGTAGGGAATCCTACAGGGCGTAAATCTTGATAAACGGAATTGCGTTTCGGAAGGGCACCCTGGCAGGTTTCAAGCAAACGATTCTGTTATGATTACAAACATCGCTGACCGAGCAAACAGGTGAATGAAATATTGCCCGAAATTGCACTCAATCTTCTGGGTGTAAAGCATTACACACTGAGGTGAAATGGGGCCGAGTCTGCAACGAAACCTTGTATGAAGCAAGGTGCCGTCGTCTGTGTGGCTCGTTTTTTGTTTTGGACTTTGTAAGTTGTGTGCATAGCCTACTTAGTTTCTGATTCGCGCCGTCCATTGTTATTACCATTCCACAGTCGTGCCATGGTTCCGTTAATCTTTGCAGCCCCCAGTAGACGGTTCCGGAAAATTATGTAGAAACTTTTGTTAAGATGAAGAAAAATAGGAGGGCCCAAAGTTTTGTGGAGAAATGGACGATCTTCTGGACTAGACTTAATTTTTTCCTCTAAATAAACGGAATCTCACAGACCTCGCGAATTGTCCAACCAGTTCAGGATTTTGATTGTCCGGACGTTATAGAATGTTGTCTCGCGTCAGAATTAATCGTGGAATCAGGAATGAAAAGCAAAATTACGTGATCAACGGGAGAATGTAAAATGATCCTGTGAAGTATGACGAATAATGGAATATGTTATTTTCTAAGCAAACCTTTTATATAATGTTTACAATGTTGTGTTAATAAAATATATACCTCTGACAAACAGTTGTTATCGTTTAACGTGAATAGAGATTGATTCACAGCTTTTCCTAGTATAGGACTACATCCAAATTCCAATATTGATTTGGTATACACGGCCGATATATAGAATGGAAAAAAAATGTTTAGCAACATGAAAAGATTGCCAGGCGATTTATTAGGGTGGGATGAGGCACAGAGTTATATGTAATCATATGAGGCGAACAGGTTAAGTCATATATATATATATATAATTTCCAAACAGTTTTAACGTGCACAGCTATTGCATAGTGGTTGATAACTATACACAACTGGTAATCATTAAGTATGGAGTAAGAGTACCAGGATGGTTTAGTTACTACAAACGGGGATGTGTATAATTTCACCGTGTGTCTGTTATAGTTTTGTTGTTCAGCTGCAAGTTTTGAACATAACTATGTGCTAGTTTTATTCTGCTGGAGTAATAATAAGCTTGGAAATTGAGAAATTCCTCGAATGGTGAAGTTGATCGGTTCGAAGTGTATGTGGCGCTGTATCATGTGATATAGGTTTCTCTTTAGGGGATGTTAGATTAGATAAGATGTTTAGATGTTATTAGGTCCGTTTTCAAAGATATCGTCTTCATGCAGGCAGAGTTTGCAAATAGACATGATGTTCGGTAATGTCAGAAAAGTTTCTAGGCTTCGTTTAAGTTGATATTGATGTGCTGGCTCTAATTGCATGTGGGAGCTTGTTCCAAATGTAGGAATATTTCACTAGGAAAAAATTTGAACGCAGTATTTTACGAGATTTAAGAGCCGTCAAGGTGAACTCTTTGTTCCTGATGCTGTATTTGGAGCTATGCTGAAGGCGAATCGCGAGTTTGACAGTAAATTTATTGCCATAAACTAGATTATACATGAGTGCAAGGTTCAGCTTGAGGCGTCGTAGCCAAAGAGGATACAGTACAAGCGTAATGCAGCGTTCTCTGTAGTTCAGAGAAGACGGATAACCCACTAAACCTTTCATGAATGCTCGTTGAAGACTTTCCAGAGCTAGCCTATCAGACTTGCGCAAGTGACTATATATGAACGTGCAGTACTCAAGTTGGGGTCGTACGCAGAGCTTCTAAAGGTGTAGTCGAGGCGCAGGAAGGAAGAATGAGTACTTAATGTATCCAATCGTTCGTCTTGTTTAGCTACTAGGAAAGATATATGTTCGGCGAAATTGAATGAGTTTGAGTAACGTAAATTCAGGTCGCGGACTGAGTTGGCAGTTGAAATACCATGACCCTTCAGCTTTATGAAGTCCTCTGGTATATGACAACCGTGTGCAATGATAGTGGACTTATTGACTGAAAATTCCATCAGCCAAGTTTAATACCAAGACTCTAATGACATGAAGTCCTCCCGTACACTTCCTGAACAAGAATTGAGATCACCAGGTGGAAAAGTGTAGACAAGTTTGGTGTCACCAGCGAATAGAAATAGTTTGCCTTGCTTGATAACTTTACATATATCATTTATATACATAAGAAAGAGTTACGGTCCTAGGACACTTCCTTGAATCACTCCACTGGTGACTGATCTGGGCGCTGAGCTGTTATCTCCTAGCTTCATTGTTTATGTGCGGTCTGCA
>JTDE01004787.1:9559-20638 GCA_014338405.1 Paragonimus skrjabini miyazakii
TAAGACAATCACGATGCACGCCCTAGCTGAAACAGTACAGTTATCATTGCTTCCCTCACTCTCATAGGAGATCATCGCAGGAGACATCGCACACATAATCCAGCAGATATTCGATGAGCGTTGGTTTGTTGGATTTAGATCATACTTTTATTTACCAGAGCGGTATGAAGATGGTACACGAAAGGATTTATGTATTTTAGTGACCCTTCCTTCGGTTATTGTGTAACAGGCCGAGTTTTCTCCGACAAGACTGCAGTACTGTTTTTCTTGGAATACAACCTATTTTATTCCACAGTGTTTTGCACATGATTTTGAGAGTTTTACCTTTCCAGACGAGGTGCCTAACGCAAAAAAATGTTTGTACTTTGTTGAAGTGCTCCTTGGACGGGGGTGTTCTTTTGAGAGTTTGTTTCTAGGACAGCATTGTGTAAAAAAAACTCGACATGTTGCAGTTGCATTGCTGTTAATAATTATGTATCGGGTGAATGATATAATTCACAGTTTGAAGAGAATCGTCTACGGCTCGTCTCCAACTGGAACATGCGTACCGTTTGAGTCACACCTCGGTATCCACAAAAATCCGTTTGAACTCAGTTGGGTCCTATGGTATTTTTCATTTTGACGGTTGCCCTCTTTGCCGTGCCACTGACTGATCTCTCATGCGTTTCTTTAATAGATTATTAGTATGAGCATACCGAAGGATCCAATGTTGTTTGCATCTTGTTATTCTTGCTTCTTTTAGCATTTGATTCGTAATTACGCATGAAGGTCATCCACAGAGACATTGATAAGTATTCAGCAGGACACATAACACTGATAGCTGAGAATGAAGAAGATATGTGGCTAACCTACAACTTAGTCCAAGTAGGTGACAAACTACGATGCTCGACGGTCCGCAAAGTACAAAACGAATCCGCAACGGGCAGTGTTCAAACCAAGCAAGTAAGGACTAATTTGACAATCGAGGTCGAAAAAATCGATTATGATCTGCAAGTGAGTGTTCTGAACTTTTCTTGTTTATAGTCTTCGTTAATATGTTTATGATGCATTTTGCATACACAATTCAACGTTGGGTCAGTTATTTATAGAGGTCATACTATTATTACCTCGAGCTACTTGGACTGTTTCTATGTGCATTGACAAACATCTGGGTTCCAGTGCATGTACGCAATTATACGATTATGTTTGCTCATTTACCAATCGTTCTTTTACTGAACTGTTTTTAATCACGAATGTCCACTTCACAAAAGCGTCGTTTTCCTTTCACTAGAATGTGTGAAATCGAGTTAATTTTGGAAGATAGAAACCTAGTTGCAGGTTTAGTTTATAACTAATGCTATTCGTTCGAGTGGCCCGACACTTTTATGTCCGCCTGTGGTCCAAGAAGACATGAGGATTTATATCATGAAGTTAGTGGGCAACAGGTTTTAATTATTTCACCTAACTTACTTGTCGTTCTTTTCACGGTGCATTTCTTGCAAGTATGTTTTTCAATTGTGCGACTAGACATCACACGATGTACGTACCAGAAACTTAATTTATCCAGTAAGACGTGTTTTCGTTTTATTCAATGGCATTCAACGACATTCTCTAAAATGTTCGTGCAGCGTTATGTGCACCTTAATAGTTAGAGATTTTATGCACCTAACCTAATTTAGTAACATTTTTGCGTACGAAGTATCGATAAACTTGAGCCAGTGATCTGTTTTAACTGGTTGTTTATGTATATTCCGAGCGCTCCTTGCTACTGGGTGAGGGTTAACAAAATCTCCAGAATTGTTGTACTCGTTATCACATATTTCTTCCGGTGGTATTTCGGTTTATAGAGACTACATTAATACTCGACTGTTTCAGTCCTATGATGGACAAAATTGTTTGCTTTCAATATCCGGGTCTTAACTAAACAACTTTTTTTGTTACAGCGGTCTCTGCTTTATTACCTAATAAGCACTGTCAACTTGTTAACGGGATAATAATATCAGCCACAGATACTTCTACAGTGGCTTACTCAAGCAGTATTCCTGTTCTGTTCTGTTTCGTACGGAAAGTACTGTGAAAGGCAATCTACAGCTTACAACGCATGTCCTTCATTTAACTGTCAGTTAAGTGTTGAGTCGATATACCACTGCCGGTGTACTCTGTAACTATATCAGTCGCTGTTTACGTCATTGCCCGGATACTACTACCCACATTTGAACTGGAACCCGTCAGGATATTTTTAACTCAAAACAAATGACTAGCATCGTTTATGTCACAACTCTCAAGTATAAATAACTTTGTTAGCCTTTTCAGTGTATTTCAGATTGTTTCCTCGACTTGAAGCCTTAAAGTCGGAGTTCTCTTCAACAACTTTGTAGTCTAGAAGCGATATGTCGCGACATGTTGCCGTTTCTGTTACTCTCATCACTCACAAAAGTAAATCTTGCGTATTACATAGCTCAGGTGTATGAAGGTAAGTATTGAATGGACCCTTTTATAATCACCTCAAGTATTGTACAATAAAGACTCGCGGGTTGTCTCACGCACTTGTCTTCACACAGCACCGACTAATAAGTTTGGACCGGCACATCTTCGCTCGATGCGAATAGATTCGAGTTGTACTTGTGTAACGGTATCATGGACGAACTGACCAGATCAAACTGGCGACTTTCTCAACTAAAAATTGTCGATTTTGACCATGGTCTAGTAGTCGAGTCGTAAAAAGTAGTTTCTTCTAAAAGTGGCCTGAGCTACCATACTTGAATCCGAATGGAAGCAGTGTTTTTGCATATGCATAAAGAACTACTGTATGGCAGTGTTAAACTTTGCTTTCATTTCGAACTCCTAGTATGCAATCACCTTGCGTATCCACCAGTTTATTAGACACTGTGACTAGCGATCTTCATACTGTAGCGAAAAGGCGTCCATTAAAGCACAATCTTTATTGTCCAACTCGATAGTTAGCATGCTACGTGCGCGCTCGCGCTTATGAGTCAGCATTCCAGCCCACAACACTCCCAGGTTTCCGCCCACGCGTCGTATATACTTCTGCGTGGTTTATGTGTGTGGTCGGCGCCGTCTATCGGGGGAGGGGTGTCCGCTTGCTATTCCTCGTCCGTTGATCCGATTTCGTTGAGCAATGGCTCGTCCGGTCGCTCGTATAGTCCGCCATCTATCTACTGTGAGCTTTGACCATGTCGAGATACTCCTGTGTGTGTTGGAATAATCGTGCCTTCGATTTCGTCGTCCATCCTATTTTGCCTGCCGTGTCCCGCCCGTTGGTCCGATCCCGTCGAGCGACGACTCTTCCGGTCGCCCACGCCGTCCCCGATCCGCTCGTCGTGAGTTTTTGGGCATACCTCCCCCGCGTTGAGGTATTCCGCCGATAGTTGGAATGCTCATACCTCCGGCCTGATAATCCACCACAATACTACTTTTTCGTTTGTTGCAAACATGTCACTCAAAACGTGTCCGTTCATTGTTGGTTCATCAAACTCATCGTACACCGCGCTTGACATGTGCTGCCTGAAATAATGTTAATGTTCACTAGTAGTAGCTCACATTGTGGTTTGTCACTTTTGAGGTGTACCGTGATTAGGAATATTTGTGACTTTCATTCAGTACCACATATTACTACACAAATACAGCCATCAGAATGAATGGTGAATGATCATAACAGTCAGTAGAACAAAGCTGTCGTCTTGGATATCGATAGCAAGTCAGTCTATCCTCACCGCTGTACTATCAGGCTAATTGAACGTAAAAGCGACGGGGCTTCAGTTGACAATATATACCCAATGAAGCAGTTTACGGCCCATTCTGACTGGTTATCTGGGAGAAGACCCAGTTTTCTTGAAGTGACTATCTGATCAACCTAAATAAACTTGCCTACTGAGATAGATATTCATTGACTACCTCTATTTGGAGCCCTTTAAAGCTGTCAGAGTAGTTGTCAAATCGAGAGTTGACGGCGCTGGTTTCCAATACCTAAATTTCAGTTCATATTAACTTACTGGTCGGAGTCACTTACGACTTTAACTACCAGAAGAGTATTCTTGTTTTTGCTCACTTTGTCTGCACCCCGTTAATCTAGATGAACACAATCCACCTCAAATATCCAGTTCACATTGGCTGTGCCTACGCATCACACAACAGTTTCATTAATCACCTCACCGCATGCGTTATTCATGGGGCCAGTTTTCTATCGGATAGAAGCTTCGTTTCATACCACTAAGGTTACCGGTTCGAATTCTGTTCAGCCTATCGCTGTCTGACGTGTACGTACGTGGGATGCCGGTTCGAGATTGAGTACCAGTAGATACCCAGATAGATTGTTCAAACAATTCAAAGTAATCCGTGGGCGTCCAATAATTTAGTGACTCATTTAACGCTGATTTCGGTTGTCATGAGAAGCACTGGGTTTTTTTTGTTTGCTACCGTATTAGTCAAGTGGTTACTTCCCGACTGTCTCAGTCGCCAACCATTTCAAGGATCGACTAATTTCCACGTTTCTCTTCAATTATGCTACTTACGATGTCGTTTAGATCGATTGCCGATATCGGGAATCCACTCTTTCTTGGTGAAAAGTCCATGTAGCGGATTATATTGTTTGTATTACTGTGAAAAGCGGCCATTCACGAGCATTGCAACGTGTCCTAGACGGTTTTTACATTTCGGATAACGTAATGTGAAATCGCCTTTCCACTCAAATTGCCTACGCTTGACGCTTTTGTTTGTTTTTCGCTGTCTATTAAATATTTGAGAATGCACTTTGAAACTTCAAAGTGCAATGTGCCTCTGCAACACTGTTGTGTTTACTTAGACTCAACGTTAAATAATGAAGTTATGGGGGTTTCTGGCTGATTTTTGTGCCTAAGATTTTGCCTTACTAGCGGCAGCAGTATACGGAATGAGAAAGATCATACCACCAAGGCTAAGCTGATTTCGAATAAGCTCTGACATATCTGGCGAGTGAGATGCATATCTCTGAAGCTTGTATGTCGCGTATGTGAGGTGACTGAGGTATGTGCTACTTTACGGCCTTGAATCCTGGCCGCTCACAACGAGACTGGATCTTGACGCGGTATGACGGCTTGCGTATCTCGATGACCTGTTGGGTTAAACTGGACGGTGTGGCCACCACACCGATAGAGTCACTCATGCCAGGCAGGCCAACAGGGAGAAGTCTGACAAACCTCCTCCAAGTTGAAGGTTGGAAGAAGGTTGACATCTTTTTCCGAAAAATGTACCAGTTCTGGTACACTGCCAACCACCCGCTGCATTGCGGTATAGGTTTTTGAGCCAAAGGCTTTGGTTGAGAACCCTAATCGTTCTCCTGTCTAGGTCTGGGCGCCCTGGGAGTATCTCAGCCCACACACAACCATAAACAGTCACAACACCAGTAATTCTATATTGCATCGGCCGTCTCGCAGTATAAACCGGGTCGCTCTATTCGCTGCATACAGCAGGGTGGATAGGCGACAACATGCTACTGCTGACCCCTCCCCCACTGTCCTATCAAATTTCGTGCCCAGGCCCCTCCCGACCTCCATTTCTGATAGTTACTCCCACAACAGATGTAGCTAACCGTGGTAACACTGAGCTGGTAAGTTTCTTCTCTTGCCATTCAGCCTCATGCCTCCCTCGCCCCTTGCTTAGACCTAGAATACGCATTAATATAGGTGCCTTCAACGTTCTAACTCTAAAACGGATAGGTCAACAGGCCGCTCTCGCACGAACGGTAGACTCGTTGCATGTCGATGTCTGCTGTATCTCGGAAACTAGAATCCAGGACAGTAGTCAGCGTATGGAACTAACAGCACCCACATTGTCTACCCGATACTGGTTATACACCTCGGGTGAATCCACAGCCGCTGTTACAGGTCAGGCTGGAGTGGGTATAGTCCTAAGCTCGACGGCCGCAGCCGCATTGATAGATTGGATTCCCGTTAACACTAGACTTTGTGCCGTCCGCTTGGCAGGTTCCGTTAAGGCCAGCTCTAGACGCAAGACTTTCAGGGATTTATTAATTGTGTTTGCTTACGCTCCTACTGACTGTAGTGACGTCGGCGTCAAAGACGCGTTTTACTCGGATCTAGCCTCTGTCTCCTTCGGTCGACACGTGGTTCTGATATAGTCGTTCTGGCCGGATATATGAATGCTCAGGTCGGCCGCCTTGATGAGACCGAATCTCGTCTAGGTAGCAGGTTTGGGATAGCGTCACATCGGTCAGATAATGGTGGGCGATTGTTGCAGCTGTGCGCTGAGCATAAGCTGTTTTCAGCCAACACTAGTTTTAGGCATCGTGCACGTCATTGCTCTGCTTGGCGCCCGCCTTCTCCGAATCAGACCTGGTCTCAGATAGACCACATAGCTGTTGGCTACAGGTGGCGTGGTTGCATTCAAGACTGTCGTTCTTATTGGAGCACGTACGTGGACCCAGATCATGCATTGGTATGTTGTCGTTTTGTTCTTACTTTTGCTAGACAACGACCCCACCGACAGCAACGATTGGCTGTTGAGAAATTGGCTTTACCATTGGTAAAGCATAAGTACCAAACCAGCTAAGAAAGCTGTCTTAGTGATACTCACTCCGAAGACCCTAATAGCTGCTGGACACAAATCTCACAGGCTATTCAGAAAGCAGGTACCGTAGCATGCGGTACAGGAGTACATAAGTTGAATAAACATTGGATTTCAAAGAACTTTCTGGAGTTGTTAGAAGCCAGACGGAGGATTCCTCCTGATAGTTCACATAATAAGTCTAGAAGGGATATCCGGCCTGTTGACCTATCCGTTTTAGAGTTAGAACGTTGAAGGCACCTATATTAATGCGTATTCTAGGTCTAAGCAAGGGGCGAGGGAGGCATGAGGCTGAATGGCAAGAGAAGAAACTTACCAGCTCAGTGTTACCACGGTTAGCTACATCTGTTGTGGGAGTAACTATCAGAAATGGAGGTCGGGAGGGGCCTGGGCACGAAATTTGATAGGACAGTGGGGGAGGGGTCAGCAGTAGCATGTTGTCGCCTATCCACCCTGCTGTATGCAGCGAATAGAGCGACCCGGTTTATACTGCGAGACGGCCGATGCAATATAGAATTACTGGTGTTGTGACTGTTTATGGTTGTGTGTGGGCTGAGATACTCCCAGGGCGCCCAGATCTAGACAGGAGAACGATTAGGGTTCTCAACCAAAGCCTTTGGCTCAAAAACCTATACCGCAATGCAGCGGGTGGTTGGCAGTGTACCAGAACTGGTACATTTTTCGGAAAAAGATGTCAACCTTTTTCCAACCTTCAACTTGGAGGAGGTTTGTCAGACTTCTCCCTATTGGCCTGCCTGGCATGAGTGACTCTATCGGTGTGGTGGCCACACCGTCCAGTTTAACCCAACAGGTCATCGAGATATGCAAGCCGTCACACCGCGTCAAGGTCCAGTCTCGTTGTGCCAGACTCTTGGTTGTAGTTGCACTCGACTATTTCTCATCGTGGGCTTGGTAGTAACTTCAATTCAATGCTCTATCTCGTTAGTAAGGCCCAACTTATGGTAACTGTTGCTGCTGCTCCCGTCGCCGCCGCTGCTGCTCATAGCGTAGTTGACTGCTTCTCTGTTGTGTGTCATAAATTTGTCTACTTTCAATATGCTTCCCGTGAGCTTTGTTACATTTCGCCTATTATTCGTTATAATTCGTCACTATTTCGTTGTCTGTCGCCAAGTTTATTTTGAAATCGTTAAATCCTTTGCTGTGTCTGGTCACAATGATTATTTAAGTGCAACTTCTCGTTCACCAGGGTTCCGTGTTGCATTTGAAAGGCCGAAATGCGGTTGAAAACCAGTTCGTGAAAATGGGCGCTTACCACACTTTGGATTTGTCGACAGACGAGAAGTTCACTATCACCAAGAACGAATGGGACAGTGTGGCTATTATGCTTGTGGAACAGGCTGCGGACCCGACTCAACACGCGGATTTAGCCGCTGTCATGATGCACGAAGGACTGGCCTATGTGTGCTTGGTTACCAGTACGACGACCATTGTACGTGCAAAAATTGAGACTAACATCCCACGCAAACGCCCAGGTCTCCCAACTAGTCAACATGAGAAGGGAATGGTGCGCTTTTTTGACCAAATAATGCAGGCTCTCGAACGCCATATACGGTTTGACAGTGAGTTTTAAGTTTGTACCACTTTTAGTCCGTTTTATTATTTCAAAACACTTAAAAAAAATAATCGATCAAAACTGTCTATCGAGCGATAATGAAAGAACACGAGGAAGTGTACTCACTAAGAAAATGTAAATTTCCTAACAGTGAAAAACGATCATCTACGTGATAATATTAAATAAAATGTACAAGGGGAGTTAACTTCGTTCTGGATTGATCGCGAACACGCCCAACTTTATGCCGTTTATATGTTACTAACCAGTTTAGAAAAAAGCGGTCGGCTTCTGTATGCTTTTCATTCGAGCTTACTGTTTAGCTTGCAAGCATTCCATCCTCATATTAGGTAATATCGTCAATACAACCTCGCCTGCAACCACAATATTGCACTGGCGATTTTATATAGCATTGTGACGGCACGCTCACATATCGTTCGAGCAGATCGAAGAACAACCTAACGGCGACGGCATCAACGTCACAGGTCAGGCACAGTGACGTAAATGTTGCTGGTTTTTGGCCGAGTTACCTATGAAGCACATGGATTTAACGACGCGGAGCAGTGAAAGCCGTAAGGAGGCTGTCTTGCAGGTGGCGTCTTAAACTTATAGCTTAGTTTTTTGTTTGCAAGATGTGAACACCTTAATATTGGGTTTTTGAGTATAGACATAGTAGTAGTTATGTCTCCTCCTTTCTACTTTCCATCTACGGCTTGTTTTTTTCTTCATGGTTGCGCGAGGGTTGTGCATTAGCGCGGGCTGCTGGTGTGTTACTGTCTTTTATGATTATGTTAATCCGATGGCCGTGCATTCGCTGCGCCTGCCTCATGTCGTCTGTCTTTAGTGTGCGTTTTAATATTTTGGTACACGCAAGAGTTTTGATCAGTTTTTCATACGTCGAACTAGCATGCTTTACCAATCATCTTATCTTCCTTAGCGCTTATACACCGACGTATAAAAGATTGTTCACCGGGGTCAATGTATAAACTTTTCGTTCAATCTCAAGTGTTTTTTGATTCAAAAAATCTGTCCCCATGCATTTATCCATGTTTTCCAGATGAATATTTGTGTTTTAGAAGCTGCATCTTGCGTATCGAATACTTCACATGATGTGCGTGAACGTATGTTCAAAGGAAGATTAAACGAATTGCTTTCTCCTGCATCTGTTTTCTGCTCTTATTGATTCTGTTAACTGAAGATCTCAACTGCCTAGAGACGTTCGGTCAGCTACGAATTTGATAATTTTAAGACGAACAGTGAAGGAAGTGCGTTTGAGTGCAGTTAGTTAACATTAGCCAGCTACGTGCGTTAATGTTATAATTGTCACAACAAAGGCATAGGAAGTAAAAAGAATGAAGATCATAGAGTGCAAAATCACTAATGAACGGAGAGGGGGAAATAATTTGGGGATCAGCGCGACTGACTACGGTCTGTTACCATGGTTGACAGCACTACCATTCATACATGCTGGTTGTCCTTTGAACCACAGCTAAGAGGCCGGAAACACCCTACCATAACTAACTTAGACGTTAAAACTGTCATACCAGTAACCCATGGCACCAAAGTATGCCCACAGAGGACGAAACAACGATCGACGGACTGGCACGCGTGAGGCTTTACTAAATCAGTGCAGCCCTTAGATTGAGAGCGTTGTGCTGAATGCTTGACAGAGTCTGTTCATCATCATCATCATAGACAGCAATACATCAGTGGTTCACACTGATGCTTAACTGCCACAGAGTCTGTTCATCCTGAGGACACCCCATTCATCCTCGTCATTAATAATGAAGTGTTTCTTTATAGGTGTCCACTTCTTCTGACACACGTATAGTCAAATACAGATACTTTTTGAATTTCTTCTGATCGAACTGATCATGTATGGCAGATGTACCTGGCGTTGTTGCGTATGTCTTTGGTGGCTTTCAGAGAATAACAAACCATGAGAGCCTCACAGGCAACACAAGTTTTATCAGCCATTTAATCAAAACTAGTACAATTCTCAAGATATGTGAGCTTCCCGATCCTCGAGAGTGACTACGAGTCTCTATTGATCTTGTAGCACCCTGCATTTCGTATGTAAAGGATCTACATCGAACTGGCAGTCTGACATCTAATCCACCGAGGTTACTTTGGTCTTTTCGTGAAGCCTCATGAATTAGGACAGTTTCGTCTGCATGATCGAAGTTTTATACCTAGGAATATTTCCACACTCCTGTATTCACAGTCTACCACAGTGTTCTGTAAGACTATACGACATTGCCATATTTTTTATTGAGATGTGTACGACCAGTAATAATCGTTTTAATCCCTAGCTTCGTCGCTTGGGATCATTAGCATACTCCTGGCATATCATTCCTTGCTAGACAGTCCCGACTTACAACTCAAATAAAACAAAGACCTTCACAATGTCTAAAAGAAACAGTTATCGACACTCCGCAGGGGTGATTATTTTCCAGCATCTGGCAGGACGTAGCGACACAATCAATACGGCTACAGCTATAAAAACACCACCTACATCTTGCGACTACGTTGCTGACTTGTTACATTTATCCCTGTGGCACGCGGATTTGGCACAGTCATCATCATCATCATAACAGCCATGAGCCTGACCAAAAGGTACTGCGGCTCGGGCCGCCGTTCACCTCAACAGTGACGTGGAATATCTTAGAAGAAAATGTTACTTAGACGGTTGAAAATTGTTCAGAGAAGACTAAGAGGAAGAAGCGGAAATGGTATGGATACAGGTACGCCATTGACTGCGACACACCGCCATCTCGAATAGCGAGTCTAACCAGCGGTTTGAGTGATCACGAGGACCCCATCCAGGCAGGCGACACCTACCCACTTTGCTCAATAAGGCAGTCGAGGTCTTCATATTTTGTGACCACCACGTGGTTTGACCCAACTGTTGGTGACCTCAGCATATAATGCCCGGTACGGTAGACGAG
>JTDE01004787.1:20780-31459 GCA_014338405.1 Paragonimus skrjabini miyazakii
CACCAATTCTAGTTCTTCCACTTAGTCTTTTATTACTTTTTAAACTTCTTGGTAGCGTTTTCTTACAGAATATTCCACCTCGCTGTTGAGGCGAGCGTCGGCCCGAGCCACAGTACCTTTTGGTCAGGCTCATGGCTGTTATGATGATGACGATCCCCGCTGAAATCTCGTCAGCAATATTACAAGCTGACGAGATAGTGCTACCCAAGTATGTGAAACTGTCCACAATCTCAAGCGGGTTACCTGCAATGAAGAAAGTGGGAGTGGAAACGCTCCAGTCTTGAAGCAACACTGCACTTTGAGAGTGCAAAGCGCATTCCATACAAATCAGCTCGGTTGCTCAACCTGTCCAGCATAGTCTGCATGTTTCCGGCAGAGGGTTTAAGTAAGACAATGTCGTCCGCGTACTCCAGATCGGTCAATCTAGCGCCAGGAAGAAGGTCAACACGAAGTTCACTAGACTGTTCAAGCGTACCCTCCAGAATGTCGTCCATGACAAAATTGAACAGGAAGGGGGAAATCGGACACTCCTGACGAACACCACCACTTGGCACAGTATGATTTGAATAAGTTATCCAATGGTTAGAACAACCATTACGTAATCCCCTCTTGGAAAATTGGACAATTCTAGCTAGACTCCAGTCATCCAAATCGAATTCTTTAATCCAGGATTTCAGAATCCGGGCCAGGACTGGGTCATTGAGAACTTACTTGGTTTGGGCGCCTCTTAATGTTACAGTAACTTGAACCTGCACCAAACTTTGACTTCCTGTCTGCGGGGGGACATCTACGAACACCGTGTCAGAAGAAAACCAGTTTAGCTGCTTTGGAGTGAGTACGGCCTCACACCACTTGACACTTTTAACATCACGTGTAGCTTTGTGAAGCTAGTCACACTCGTCTATAGACAGAGTATTCTGACGAGCGTCAAGAAGTTTGATGGATCGCGCATAAACCCAGCAGTTGATAGCTGGACACTACTACATTTAGGCAGTCCGCACCGAATTAGCGTTAACTGTGACTAGGTCGTGCGGTAAAACAAGCACTAAACTATAAACTTGTATTTCCGTACGTATCGTAAGCTTCTACCCAGTTAATATGATCAAGTCGACTTATGAGTATGTGGCGCTCCACGGATATTCAAGTAAAAACCTATACATAGTTGTGAGTAATTGAAATCCAAACAGATGCTCATAATACAGTATGTTCGAGAGTATCCTTCAGAAGGATACCGCCTTGCTAGCAGAGAACGTTAACATACCGTACTTCATTCACTTTGTATGTTGATCTGGTTGACCGAAACGCGTACACTAAACTCGAGCTCGTGGTATGCATATGTACACACCCGATAGTGCCTTTTCTCGCTCAACGGCCAATTTACCTGTCTGACTTGGCAACAGGGTGGCAACAGTTAATTGAATATTGGACTGCCAGCTTCTGGTGATAGAAGGCTTGCTAAACTCAAGGTCGGTGACGATCGGCTCCGTTTACTATAACAACCGATTGCATGACTGTTGGGCTTCGTCGGCCAATATTTGCGTTAGACTGACTGGGGACAGGTAAGTGCGTTTAGTTGCAAGAACCACCGGCACTACTGGGGCAAACTACGCTGTCAGTTCAAGTAAGGCACAACGATTTTAGCAGTGATATATATATATATATTGTTGGGTTTTGATCATTGCTGGATATTCTAGGTGGAAAACGACGCAAGTGGTGCAGCGCAAGCCACTTGAGGTGATGGTTTAAAGCGCAGGCGCCCTTTGGCTTCGGTCACTGTGACAGGCTAATCCGTTTCGGATGCCGCCAACAACCAAGTGTTGTTTGACCAATCTGGGTGAGTGCTTGGAAGTTGAAGATGTCCAGCTTAAGTGGTGTTGCAGAAGCATGTGCGGCGTTGTCATTCATGAAACGAAATCACTGCAAAGTTTCGTGAACCCCCTTAACGGTCATCATAACGTGAGATTGGTCTGTGTTATACTAAGAACTGAAAGCGGGTGTGTCACTAAGTGGTGGCACAGCTCGTAGTGATGGAATAATGAACCGCTACAGAACTAAACCGGCCTCTTTGAAAGGTGATTAAAACAATACGCAATAAAATTCATTGTTACCGAGGTTCATGTTTGCTGTGCAGACAACACTCTTCGATTGTGGTTGAGCGTTCACATATGATAGTTTGGTCGTGCCTAACGTGAGGTCAATGGCGCAGTGGTAAACATGAACAACGTGTCCGTGGTTCAAGTCCCGGCAGTGGCGATGATATGCATTACTGACGAGCTCTAATGAGAGCGAAACCCGAGTCTAGTACTTCTTTTCGAAAGGGGCCGACTGGATAATCTATGGGAATGCGACAGCTGCGATCAATTGTGGGTGATGTTGAATTGAAATAAACCAAATCCCCGACTACTTATCAGTACTCTTCGTTTACCTTAACCTTGAAGTATGATCGTCTTCGGGTGACCCCGCCCGAAATCTTTCGACAAATAGCCTGACCCACAAGGCGGCCGGGCAAAGTAAGGCGTTTGTAGTGCATTCAAAACCCATGAATAGCGTCAGTTCACATGTTCTCTAAATGGGCTTCGTCTATCGGGGATGCCTAATGCATTCTGCATGAGATCGCGACAAAAACATCGGAGTGGTAAATGGATCTGACCGAATAGGTCCGCCAGACCAGAAAAACAGATAACCAAACACATTTTTCCTGAGTCTTCGTGTATGTGCTGGTGGCCATTGATCGATACATCGGTTTATGCCCCTCTTGGGTGTAGTTCAGCAATCCGGGTTGCCCAGCGCTCCCCATAGATCTGTTCGAGTCAGTGACCGTTAGTTAATTTGTCCCTAGGATGAAACCTGCGGCCGACGAAACGATTTGTATGCATCTCCAAAATAGTTCGAAATTAAGGTCTTTTCTTCCTTAGGTGAATAATCAACTGCTCAAAAGTACGGTTTTAGCTCCGAACATAAGTTTGATCCTCTCACTTTTGTGAATGAAACACCCTCGCCATAGTAAGGTAGTGGGTAAGACTATCTAGCCGAGGGTTATGAGACTCTTGTTATTCAAAACACTTCGTGTGGTAAACACGAGGCTTTATCCACCTTCACATGTGCAAGAGCAGAACGATTTCATTAGGGGATTAGAAAATGGCGCGAGCTGTCGATATCAACTGAGAATGGCTGAGATACGTTCAGTGTGTCTTACTGTTTAAAAATGACGGCTTTCTGCTTTGTCCCTAGTGGATGTGGAAATGACTCAACTTTAAGGTGCTGGCTCTCAGACTTACGTTCGCGGATACAGGCCCCAGATCTCTAGAGGGCTAATAGTATTCGGCTTGTTTGTGAGCTTGCATTTTGCACGGATATCAAACATCGTGGACTGTCTAGACTGGACTTGGTGGTGTAAGTGTTCACCTCCATCCCGTGGTATTTGGACCACCATGCGAGTGGACATCGGCTTTGTCAGTTGTCAAAGTGGTTGTTTCACTTATGCATTCGTCGAATGATCTGCATCCCAAAAATAGACTGGCGTCAGCTAGTTATTTAGATTATTGTCCAATCGACATTCTCACGATTCCGCTCTTTGTTTTCCCCTATTCCAGGTCGCTCGTTGCGTGTCTCGATATTTCGTTCCATGGATTTGCATGTCGGTTTTTAACTTTTACAAAGCCTTAAAACTAGCTGTAAAACTTTAGAACAAAATTGCGAACCGTATTGGCTTTTTAAATCGCTATATCGATTGTAATTTCATTCAGTAGTGTTGTCTTTTTCTGTTATCGGAGGCCACCTGCTGTTTGTGACATAACTAGTGCAAATTGTGTTTTACGTTGCTTTGTTTTCAGTCGTCAAATGTATCATTCTTGCGAGCCCAGGGTTTGTGCGGGAACAGTTTTTTGACTATCTTATCCAGACTGCCGTCAAGCAGGACAAGCGCGTATTTCTGGAAAATAAGAGCAAGTTTGTTCTTGTTCATTCTTCCTCCGGACATAAACACGCACTAAAAGAAGTACTCGCTGACGCCAACATCCTAAGCAAACTGGCGAATACCAAGGCAGCGACAGAAGTGACAGCTTTGAACGATTTCTATCAAATGCTCAAAGTGGATCAGTCGCGCGCTTTTTATGGGCAAGTGGTTTTCGCAAAGACTCTCCGTTCAAATTCTTTGGTGGCATATTTTATCAGCGCGTTTTCATTTCACTAGGCCACTAATAACTTAGTCGAACAAAAATGTTAGTTGGCATCGCTAGTCCGCTGGAGTTTAGTCACCGAACTTGTAAAATGGTACTCCGAACTAAATGACTCCAGCTATTTTATCACGTTTTTATTATAAATTACCGTTCATATTGCTAATGAGTGATCATGGGCTTGATCGATTCGTATTGAACATCACTTTGATCGTAGCTTTCGCATTCAGGTAGATTTTCCAGCCAGCCTGTTTCAAAAATAAGCACTAGACTCGATGTTCGTTCTTGTTAGAACTCGTCAAAAGTGCATTTGTCTATTGTTCGTGATAATTCTGCTTTACCCATTTTTATAACGCAGCTACAAACATGTCAAGACTGCTGCCGATGCATTCGCCATCGATACTCTGCTCGTTTCTGACGCATTGTTCCGCTCGCGGGATCTGGAAGAACGACGCCGCTATGTAGCTTTGGTGGACAGTGTAAAGGAAGATCAGGGGACCGTTCGCATATTTTCCAGTTTGCACGTGTCCGGTGAACGTACGTTTAAATCTTGCTAAACTGTTCGTAAATTCCAGCAGAACGTTAATTTTCAGCACTCACCGTACACACATCAGACGAGTTTGTGTGCTGTAGAAATAGCGTTCACATTACATGTGCTATGTACATCTCCAACAACATCATTCTGGTGGTAGTATGTTAAAAGTCGGAATAAAAGGTGAAAGTCGCTCATCCCAAAATAACACCATGGTGAAATGGAAATGATAATACAACTTGTTGCAGTTCTTGTGGTACGTGTGCTACCAAACACGGGCAAGAGCGTTCGACCTAACCGAATCAAATCCCAGTTAACAAATGATTCAGTTAACGCAACCCATCGCCTGAGTTAGCGTTCAGTTCTTTTTTCATGCGCGACAACAGTCGACCGCATGTGCCAAAAAAGTATCCTATTTAAGTTTTTGTGTACTGTTCTCAACTTCATACGCTCAACATCTGTTTGGAATATATTTATCCTCATCTCAAAGTATTCCGATAACACTTGTGCGTCTCGATGTTGATTTAAGATTACTCAAGAATGTTTTCTGGCATTGCTGTATATCTCCAGGTTAATCGGAACTAAGCGGATCATTATGGTGCAGAAAGTGGAAATAGTAACATTGTACTAGGACCCTGACACTTCGATTGCTCACGTTGACGGGCTTTCTGGTCTAGGTCAGTAAACGCCAATCGACTACGCTAGACGCAACAAGGGTGATGAATAGAATGTGTCCCAGGCCTGTCTCCGCGGTGTAGTGCAATGAGTGTTTGCTTACTCGACTTGCTTAAGACGCCTGTCAGCCTAATCTGTAGTGTTGGGATTCCAGTACGATGTTCCAGCCTTCCTTCTCTTCCCACTGCGATCCGCTTAGTTTCGGTCATTCTGGAGGTACGGGACAGTATTGATTCGCCATAGACTGAAACCGAGTCACGGAAAAGTAACATTAAATGCCCCAAATTGAAATGTGCATAGATCTAGGTCAATCGCAACTTTCAAATTCTGGTGCCAGAAATAGTTATTTTAACGTCGAAAGCCGTAAGCTGATTTATAGTTATGCTCCTTCTCACCCACTTAACGGCTGATAATTGGTACACTTTGATAATACCTTCAGATATTATATTTTTTTAAAAAAACCATCTGTTTGTATTTTTTGTCAACTGAACAACACCAGAATTGAACCAACTCTCTGGGGTTGCTGCTATTCTACGATTTCCCATACCGGAGCCAACGTCCGAAAGTGATTCCGACAGTTCGGCTAACGAAGGTGACGGGACCAGGTGAGGCTGAGCCTCCGTATTCCATTCCGAACTGTGATGCCGATCCATAACCTATATACAGACTACCCTTTGAGTGTCATCTTAATCCGACAACGACTGTCCGATACAACAAATATGGCGATGTAGAATTTATTGTCCCGTTGTTTTCAGATTCAGTTGCGTTTGTGTTCTCTTTCACTTACCTGACCTTTTGATAGCAGACCGACTGCACCCGATCAAACGTATGTTGTGGCAATTTCAGCAATCTTGGAAACTGAAAATCTGATGGAAAAAGTTTCGGTTCCGCTTCACCGTGTGTTTGAAAGATGTGTGTTTAGTTAGTTTTCACTTGGGCAAACAAGGCATTTTGTGTTCCGGTTCAAATCGCTTATGATGATGGGAGTAAGTGAAATATATGGGAATTGCGGTACGGAATGTGATTTGTTAATCTCGTTTTCGGGTAATGTCCCATTGCATTTGTATCCGAATCTACACGTCATCGATACTTGCGTACAAACGCACACATCGGGTGACATCAACGAACAAACAATGAAAAGGTTAGATAGCGGGATTTTGGTCGACAAACAAACGGATGCACTTGTGTAGATTCTGAAAATATATTTACACGGTTGTACATTAAGAGTGCCGATGTATCGTTTACCACGCCGGGCACTCTTCCGAGACTACAGATTACTGACACAAGAAACAGGTTGTTCAGTCGATGACTTGAAGAAAATTAAAAACCATTAATGAGCCAGGAACTGCAAACAGCGTTCGTCTTGTGATCAGTGTGTAGCAACCCAAGAAAATGTCATTCTTATAGAGATCCCGGCAATGGTCGGCACTTTTCATCATGTATGTTTGATCGTTCGCTAGTTTTGAGAAGCGTCAATCCAAACTCGGCTCCATTTCTATCCAAGTACACAATACTTTGCACGCGGCGGAGTGCATGCTTTTGTGAGCGGTATTTTATTCAAATGCTTCGTTGGCTAATGTTGCTTTCGATTTTAACGGAATCCAGAGAAGATGCCCATCCTCGCGGAAAACATTTTTAATTTTTCAAAAGCTAAAGTTCGGTTAATTTTCTGCGTTTTTGCACGTTTTTTCTGTCCAGGCATTGATTATCGCCCTCGGTCTTAAGACGACCTGGGACCAAATACCCTTCTCTTTCCCGATTATTTTCGAAATATACTCTTTGTTTTCACAACCATGGGCTTCCGACCCGTCCCCGTTGGGATCACATTTAAACCTTGGAGAGGACGTAATGAGTGAACACTAAATTGTTTCGTATATTTTGGCCGGAGACGTCATAGAGATTAGCTGTTGGTCGCTTCCCTTGTTGTAAATATTATTGTTAGATTGAGTTGTCGGTGAGGACTGCACTAGTAATTGTTACGACTACAACGGTTTAGTATTTGGATTTGTATCGGTTAACCATAGTGACGATTGGTCAACCATCCCAGTGTTAACGTTTTCTAATCGGTCTGGTGTGTGCCCGTGGCCTATCGTTAAAATTATAGTTCGGTCAGCTTATTGTAGCTGTCTAATTAACCTGAGGACACCACATAATGGAGTGGTTGCCTAACTCCACGCCAAATTGTCGTGCTCCATGGGAACTAGATCCAACGTTAGAAGACGCGTGTACAAAAAGATGTGGTTGCGGATAGTACCGTGATGAAATAGCTGCGAGCAAGAAAAAGGGATGAATAATGCCAGCATTAATTGCTAGCCACATAGGCTTATTTTTTATCAGCAATGCTGTGCAGTCTTGCACACCGGCTCTTAATTGAACAATGGTAACTATTGGTCGGTTGGTGCAATTGCGCACTTTCTGCGTTCATAGCTTTCAGAACAACCTGAAGCAAGTTGCTGTTAATTTTCGAGGTTATCCGGCTGTTGACGATAAACATGCCCACATACATCATATGGATCAACCGACGCAAAGCTTTTCTTTTTCAGTCAGATCCATCATCTGACTTAACCCTGGATTGCAGGTAAGTCACACTAGTGATTCTTGAATTGGCTCAAGCACTAGTTCTAATGACTTTTATTCGATAACCCAGCAGATCTATGCTATTTCGCAGTGATGTCTCATACATATGATATGGACGTAGCTCGTCAAAATCATACGTTCTACGTGGATTGATAGCGGTCAAAGTGTCCCCCACATTTTCATGTTTACTTTCAAGTAAAAGCTATCAGATTGGGACGATGTAACTCTTCCAATTCCTGTAAATACTTAAGTTTGTCCATTGATGCAGCAGATAATGTGACAGAAAACCACGCAAGCTAGTCGACACAAAAATCAGATTGGTCTAGCTGGATTCATGGGTAAGTGTTTGTCGATGGACAATAGCGATTAAATTATCAAAGGCTTGTGCTTTCGCTTCAAGTGATGGATTAATCAATTTAGCATAATAGAATTACACACCAAAGTTCACACTGTATGTTGAACGTAGATTCTGTTGATCGATCTATAGATTGTATTGTCTGCAGGGCTAACCAGCACTGGCCTAGTTAAAACGAAAGCGGCTGTCTAGTCCGGTGCCGATGTGTCCCTGTTATGATCGACCATACTGAGGTGTTTAACTCACCAGATAGAATACAAAATTACTAAGAGGACTCAATACTCAGAAATGCCGTGCAATCGGCAAAGTTTCCGTAAATCTGAGTACGCAACTGTTACGAGTAAGGGATGGCCTAGCAAGCGATTTGTTCCAGGTTATCCATCATCGTACTCACGACACAGCATTTATACCATCACGGTTGTCAAGCAACCAAAAGCGGTGTGTCACGTGATCGCTTCAAACGGTTTTAAATTGGAAGACAATTAAGTGTTGTAGTGGACGAATGGAGATGTGTTAGATCCTCATAAATTGACGATACAACGCGCCCCTCGAAGACACTATGGTCCCAACAGACATTTCACCGAAAGCATGCGATAGTGTTGGGGAGCAAACCGTATACCTCTACCAACGTTTAGAAATGCAAGTGTTTAGCTTTAGCCTAGTCAATGACCAACGACAGCAACTAGAAAAAGAAAAGCGCAAGGTTCACACCCACTCGGCAATAATCAGAGGCGCGCCCCGCGTAAAGTGTGTGGAACTTCTAAGTGTGTTAAACAACGATCGGAAAGCTTCTGAGGATCAGAATACTACGTGAGTCGTTTAGAAATTGCATGCGACTAGTTGCACGACTGAAGAAATTGTCTATTGGTTCGCAGCCGGCATGTAAAAGCATGCATCCAGGCAAGCGAAAAAGTATGGTTGTAACCAAGATTCTCCGAGACGTCACACAATCGCCGGTCACTACGGTGTTAAACTTGATCCCCGGGGCTAGCAAGCGGATAATCTTTTGGAGTGTACATTTATGGGTTGCGTAACCGAATTCCGATCGCTTTCGCGGTTGCCAGAATACGAAATTCAACTTATTCGAATTGTCAATAGGGAAAGTTCCGATGACACTCGGTGCCCTGAATCAACAGTGTGCTGGAAAATGACTTCACCTCACCTTTAATCAGCTATGTAAGGTGTTATGCGACAGACGTAACCTGCTCCACAGGAGCACAGAATGGTCACACGTTTAGGCGGCGTATCTTTCAGTTGTATGTAAACGACCGCGCCAGATCTGAACGGGATTCGCAGTTGTGCCGCACTGTAGGTCTTTTCATTTCTGATACTTACTTTACGAGTTCAGTCAACGTTATGTAAATCAGTTTCTCTGTCGTCAATGGGAGTTTAAATTTCGGTCCTATGTGTCTATCAATAGATTTCACGGAAGAGACATTGTCTGCGAACGCCCGCTGTAGAAACCACCTCTGTTTCAGTCGTGTCGTCGATACATATTCTCAACCTACAAATGGGTCTCACTGGAACTGGCTTGCAATCCACTTACTGTTTCCCTTGTCGTCAATCAAAGGGCGTCCAATTCTGTACTCTGGCCACCGCGGAAACTGTCATAATTTGGCTACGCCATCTACGATTGTGCGCTAGGATTAAATTTGTCCAGGCTCTACGATTACCATCGTTCTCAACTGACAACTCTGGAGGTCAATTTAGACGCCTAACTGTTCTCCAATTCGAAGGCAAATTGCTTTTGCTGACTTGAAAGCCATGATAGTACAAGACGTCATATAATTGTTCTGATAAGTCCAAAAAACTGATTGTTCGCCATACTACCTTTTATTCCTGATGAACTCATGAATACCATTAGAAAAGTTCCTACCATTTCCAGTCACGATAAACTGATTTTGAATCCGTACGGTGGCCAGTCCCTAACCAATGTTTACTAACCGACAAAGTTTGTGGGGATGTTGATCAATCCGTGTGGCTAACATGGACAAATTATTCGCAATCCATTTCGGTATTTACTCAATTATTGTTGTTTGAAGCTTTTTGTTGGTTCCGTATAGGTACGCTTGTCTGCAACAGCAGATTAAGCTGTAAGTCACGTGAGAGACAGAATGTGTAAGAATACCTCCCTCTACTGATAGCACCATGGTTTTGTTTACCTCATTCAGTTCAGTTGTGTTGCTGCTTTGAGTTTCTCGGGGGGGGGGGCAATGCAGCAGACTGCCTCCTCGTACGGCAAGTTGCAGCGCTTACAGTCCAATAAGCTTTTCAGTCAGTCCCTTTTGAAGAAAAGTACTGTTCTCGAGTTTCACTCTTGCTAGAGCTCAGCGCTAGTTTCTAACCCTGCTGCGACCGAAATTTG
>JTDE01004787.1:31559-45970 GCA_014338405.1 Paragonimus skrjabini miyazakii
CGACCGAAATTTGAACTCTGGCCACTCTTGCATGAGGCAAACCTGATCTCACGCTAGGCACGACCGGATTATTATACGCAGACATTCCGCTGCATTCGCTTATGAGTAAGGCTTCCTTGTCTAATGTTACATAATGATCTCTATCGATTCATCTTACCCTGCTTCTTTCGCACGCGGTTTGGTAAAGACGTCGGAGTAATTGTTCGACCACAACGTATTTTTGAAGGCCATTTTCTGCACCATTTGTGTCCTAGATGCGGTTTCTATCTACCCCCGTTCACGAGCAATTAGTGTGAAACCCGTAAAATTCAAACGCTACTTCATCCATGCTGATTCGCGATAAACTGAATGCCGGATGTTGTAGTCATCCTCTGCTGACTCGATTGTAACTAATAGTCTAGGATAGGAAAACCTGTTTATTCAAAGGCTCCTGAACCCACTCCTTATCGTGGTCCATGGTTGAAATGTTCTTGGCGTCTCGTGAATGTTTCACGCTTGTGAAGACAGCCACTGCCTCTTACTCAATATTTGGCATGAAAACAAGTCAATGTTAGACAAGGCGACGTCCCGTTACTACACCGTCAATCTATCTGAAACTCTTGTCTCGGAAGTGAAATCATGCACTCTCCGCACACGACAAAATCAGGTGCTTCGAAAGATCGATTGGCATGGGAATAATTATTTCGTGTGTAAGAATGAAATCACACGTTAATATAGACAATATCTAAAGAGACCATGTTTTGGTTAGAGATATATCTCCAATATGTTTGATATGATCAAAATTGTTTCTTTTTTTAGTTGTCTAATATATCAACTAGTCACTCAAGAGGGTCACAATAGGGTGGGTTAATCACTGAAAGACTGTGGCCAACGACAAAGATGATACACGGTCTCTACTAGCTGGCTTTGATCGTGCACACCCCAACATCGCATTCACCACCCGATTATAGCTGAATAACCAACTATCATTTCTAGATGTTACCATGCTCCGTAGAATTGATGGATCAGTTCATAGGGAGGGGGGGGGAAGAAAAAACGCGGAGTGCCTAGTACACGCACTTCTTCAGCCTTGTTCCGAAGTGTAAACGGAATTTGGTTTGCTGTTTGACAAGCTGAGCCAGAAGAACATGCACGTCAGATACTCTATCGGATGAACTCCAGCACATTGGGGATGTTCTAAGTCAAAATAGATATCCGCAACGATTTCTGGACAGAAACAAGCGAGGAAAAGTGAAGCACGGAATTGTTCAGACGATGGATAAAATGCCTGTCTTCATCACCCTATCATACAAGTGGGAAGCTACCAGTGAAATTATCACCCGCCGAGTTTGTAATGCAGTCGATAGTGCCTATCCTGCAGCACGGGTCATCGTATCGTCCAATATCTGCCCGGTACTGGTGCCACACCTCAAAGATAGCTTGCCTCGTCCCTTTGTGCTTATTTTCTCACCTGTTGTTGTCAAGCGGGTTATGTTGGGAGAACCGTAAGGCGGTTATCAGAAAGGATTCGTGAACACCTCCCAAAATGGCTTCGCAACGGTTCCATAAGGCCTATTTCTAGTGCAATCAAATGCCATCTAATTAACACTGGTCATCAAATTGAGTCGGATGAAGCCTCTCCAGTCATCTACAATGTTCGCCAAGCCCACTCCAAAGCTGTCAGACTGCGACTGTTATCAACGACCGAGGCAATTACCATCCGACTCTACAACTCCTGTCTGTGTGCCCAAAAACAGTTCGTGCAAACCCTACATCTCCCTTGGCCGACTATTCCACAGCCACTTGAAACCCAAGCAAGTGTGAACCACTTGACACCGCCGAATGCATGTCTCACGATAGGCACGAGTGATGATGCCACATATTCACCAACACTCTCATCCCCCCCCCAGTAGACTGTGATCCGCCCCATGTCTATGATTTGAATGACCTGTTTGACTTGCTCTAATTTTTCATATATAAAACGCATGTACCCTATGTAATTGTAAAAGCCCGATAAGAATTACCGAGTACAGCCGCTCGCATAATTGATTTTTTGAAACGTCCACACAACTTCGCGTTGAACAAACCAAGATAGTGGGGATTTGAATGTCAATTGTCGCAGACCGATTGATTTCACGTGTTAATGCTTCTAATTGTCTTACGCGTTTTACTACGCCTTTTTCTATTCGTCATTTATTTGTGTACTCACATTTTAATGCGAAATGAACTAACCTCAGAACAAGTTTTGAGCAATCGGTAATTAGTTTTACTAGTAACGTTTCACTTCTGACACAAAGCCTCTTCGGATCGAATAAGCCAGTTGCAAATTCAATGGTGTTTAAGGCAGGCTGTATTCAATTAACCAAACGAATCAGAGGGTAACAGGTCGTGGGTCAAGTGTACATAGGCAAGAACCAACACTAGATTCGAATAACTAATTACGGCGGATCGGGGACACGTGAACAGCAAGCCAGAAATGAGATCGATGTACTTTGTCAGGTAAATCAGTCAAACAACCAGCTGTTCTTGAGGAGAGTAGACAAAGGGATCATAATCTAGATGTGCCAAGATTGTCACGTCATCCAACTACCAGTGCAATACAGTTCGGTCAATCCAAGACTGCCACCGAAGTTGACAGGGCTGAGCTCTCTGACACATGCTTCGTTTAGTTGATCACCTATAGCCTGTCTTAAATACTGCTGAATTTGCAACCGGCCGGTCTGAAGCGTTCTGTGTCAAGAGTGGAACGTTACCAATAACGAATCACCGATCGATCACAAGCTGTCCTGAGATTATGGATGTCTAGTCAGTTTCAAACATATTCCAACTAATAACGAGATGAACTCCTTTTTAAAGACTATTTTTTGTACCGAAATAGAGGAATAGTCTAGGAATTGTCGACGTGATGAAATTTAGATTCAACTTTCGTATCTCAGAGAATACTGAAAATTTCATTCTTAAGATATGTTAAACGAGACCATGAGACTGTTTAGCCCACACAAGTTAACTAGATCAACCATCCCAAAGCATTTAGTAAAGTACCTTTGTATGTATAATGCGGCTTTCTTTGCTAGTGCTTCGGTCGTACACGTATACAACTGGCATGATTATTCATTCCTTGACTGTATGCTGTCCGTTATAATATGAAAAATATTGTAACCAATTTCGTGGCAGCAAGTTGTGGTAGTACGGTTCGAAATGTTTTCGAAAACTAAATAGGTGTGCTATGATATCGTTATGCAGCATAGGTTCGAACAAGTACCGCGCAACCCAAGATGTCACGCGTGGTTGTTTAGCAGTACGTGTTTGTAGTCAATATCCCATAGACATAATCTTATATTACTGATGGGTAGTAGGGGATTTGGTTAATTTCAAGTTGAACATCACCCACAATTGATCGCAGCTGTCGCATTCCCATAGACTTTCCGGTCGGCGCCTTTCGGAAAGAAGCACTAGACTTGAGTTCCGCTCTCATTAGAGCTCAGGCAACCTGATCATTATTCACAGGCGAAAGCGGTTGAGCGTTCACATGTGAGAATTCGGTCGTGTCTAACGTGAGGCCAATGGCGCAGTGGTAAACACGGTTGCCCCATGAACATCGTGTATGTGGTTCAAGTCCCGGCAGTGGCGATGATATGCACTACTGACGAGCTCTAATGAGAGCGAAACTCGAGTCTAGTGCTTCTTTTTGAAAGGCGCCGACTGGAAAGTCTATGGGAATGCGACAGCTGCGATCAATTGTGGGTGATGTTCAACTTGAAAATAATCTCATATGGTTGCAGACTATATTCTACGTAGATTTCATGAACTTCCGAAACAGAAGACCCGTTTTTGCACGGTTGCCCTAGGCTAGACCCTCGGTATTCAAAAATACAAACCGATCACCTCAGGTGAACACTGTGTCAAATTCGCACTTATTTAAACTATAATTGATGCAGGAATAATTTTTACGGTAAAGATCTCGTCTATTGATTTGTGGAACAAACTATAACACGTAAACATATACACACATTGATGATTGATAGCAGCCCACACTGATTCAATACACCGCATGAAAGCTGACGCCCTGTGGTGCATCATTACTATTGGTAACAACGATGATGAGAAATAGCAAAACGTAATTTATGATTGTTTGCGGAGGCAAACAATTCATCGAACACTACTTTAGGCCGTGCATATGTAGTATATGTAGTATCATCTAACCGAAATTCAGAATAGAAAGTTACTTATCAGTAAAAAAAAATAGCCAACGCACTTGTCAGCCTGCGACTGATCAGTTCACTAGCTGCATCGTCCATAAATGTCAAAATGACAAAAATCGGCTTTTTCGCTGAACATCTTACATTTCACATTCTTTCCTATAAATCTTTCTGGATATCCACTCTGGCCCAGTATTTCTCGAATTCCTTGCAATTCGTTGTCTATGGTGTCTGTCGTGCATATCCCCCTTGCTCTACCGGTTAGACAGACAATCAAAAAAGACGTGGACGGGGCAGTATACCAACTTTCTAAGCTTTGTTCCATTAAAGCGGAAACGAAATGTGATTGGCTGTCTAATCGATAGAGCAAGATGGATATGCACGACAGACACCACAGACAACGAATTGCGAGGAATTCGAGAAATACTGGGCCAGAGTGGATATCCAGAAAGATTTATAGAAAAGAATGTGAAACGTAAGATGTTCAGCGAAAAAGCCGATTTTTGTCAGTCTGACATTTAAGGACGATGCAGCTAGTGAACTGATTAGTCGCAGGCTGACAAATGCATTGGCCAAGACCTACGATGCTGCACGAATGATCATCTCATTTAAGAGCCGACCGTTGTGGGTGTCATATCTCAAAGATAGTTTGCCTAAGTATTCTTCGTCATTCTGTAGTTACTCTCTCACCTGCTGTTATCAAGCAGGTTACGTTGGGAAATACACTCGGCGACTATCAGACAGGATCCGTGAGCACCTACCCACATGGCTATCTAATGGTGTAACGAAACCAATCAGTGTTATCGGATCGCATCTGATCGACACAGGTCATCAAATCATGCCCGATAGAACGTCCAAAATTATTTACAAAGTGCTCCACATCCATTCCCGAGTTATCAGGGCGAGACTGTTATCGACGGCAGAGGCGATCGCTATCAGACTCTACAACCCCCAACTGTGCACCCAAAAGAAGAAAAATTAGATTGAAATTAGGGAGCATTTCACCAAACCGTCGATTGTGTAAATAAAGTTATCACAAGGATGTTAGTAAACATGAACCATTCCGTATATGAAAGTCCAAAAGAGAATGTAAGTTGTCAGTTCACCCCAAATGCCACCATAAGTGAGGCTTGAACGTTGCAAGAAATACTTGTTCCATGCGGCACCAGTTTTTTGAAGTAACAAAAATGACAGGAATCCATGAGCTAGGAAATAGAACATAAATCCCAACAAACCTTGAAAAGTCATAAAGAAAAGAACACCTACCCGTTAGACCTAAAATACCGGCGGTGCAACCTGAGATAGCAGCAACGGAAGTTCGACAATAACTGACTGCATTAAGATTATGCTGAGTGGCCAGCGGACTGTAGGCAATCGAATCAGCCTGACCAGTTGACATCAAACGTCTAATAGAGCTGAAGACAAGACAGTGTTGTGGTCAGAGAAAAAACATCAAAATAGCATAAATTTGGTTTTTCCCCTCAACATACACATGCATGTTGGTGACTAAACCTGTCTTGCAATTAGTGGTTTGGAGCAGTAGGAGTGAAAGATAAAATATGGCACCGCTCCTTGTTATATTTCCCTACAATTAGGAATATAAGAAACATCGAGGTTTCGCAAAATCACTGACACATGCAGCCATTTAAAAATCACTGTCAATAATACATCACTAACTAACATGAATTATTTACGGCCATATAACTAAGCAAGAAATCTGTATGCAGAACAGAAGTAAAGCACGATGACTTATTTGACACTTCCGAATTTCTGAAAAAAAGTAAGGTATTCACTGACTGACTGCGCCCAACGTCCAATAAAACTGCCCAAGCCTCAGTGGTACGTTCGTCTGCTGAGACAGTATTCAAGTTCAATATTGAATTACTTAACGGTGTCGAGCAGATCCGCGCAATAGGCTTTAAAACCATAGAGAAAACCATCCGTCATTTTATCCAGCAATGACCCTCATCTACAAACGGTATGCTAGTCAGTTAAGCCCACACCATAATTCGACTCGGCGAACCCGACATTCCGAAGTTAACTAGTGAAACATCCGGTCTTCGTACATCAGTCGCCGAATCACTCAGGGATTATTCGTTCGGCCTTGTCATAATTAACAGTAAAGCCCTGGCACGCATTCAGAATATGCAGGGCGAATAAGAAGTATGCTCATGAAGCGTACGTGAGCAAGATTTATCGCACGCTGGACATCTGCATTGTTCAGAAGATAATCCGCTTCCCAGCAGACACTGGATACGTTTGCTCAGAGGCTGAAGTCACTTGCAGAAGACTAACTTTGAAGCCACTACGCCCGAGTAGAACCGAGACGATATGAACAGAGCCGACAGACTTTTGGAAAAGAAAGCGTTCAGGCCACTTTTGATAAAGCTAGATCGCCTGAACTGGCAGAAAACCAGTCCCAATTATACCAGTCTGCTCCGATTAACACTTACGCGGCTGCAACGGAAGTCAAAATGCCTCAGGTGGCAGACTTCAACTCATCAACTGGCAAAGGCTTCTTTTGTAGGTATAACAAACACCCCGTTCGAAGTGCCCTGCTCGAAATGTGTTATGTGCAATGGATGTGGAAAGAAGGGACACTTCCAAAAGGTTTGCCTGGTGGTTCGGAACCGATTACCCAGCTCTGCTATCACTCGCTCCTCCACTTCGACTACCACATCAGCGGCTGCTCCGGACTGTCCTCCAAATTCTGTAATTGACCTCGAAGTTAACGTAACTCGCCTACAAGCTTTCCCAGACACTGACAGTTCCGAGAGTTATGTAGTGCCCTCCGCAGTGCTGCAGAACGACTGAAAAGCTCACAAATCTCGCAGTAAAGTAACACTGGCCTCTACCGCCCCGTCAGGTGACACGCGAGATCACGTCTTGGCGTCGATCAGGTATAAAGATTCTGTGTATGAGAGAGTTAAATGGTCAGTTTTAACACAATTATATGCAGGCGTTCTTCTTGGTCACGATTTTCTTGACTTCACACAAGCGTTGAAATTCCACTCGGTGGGACAAAAATACCGCTTTAATTCTGTTCACTGACTTTAGCCCACACCGAATCCTTTCGTATTTTTCAAAACCTGATGCGAAACTGCAAACCAATCGCGACAAAATCCACGACTGGTCGACCACGTCGTCTATGCGAAGCACTTGGAGTGATTTTCTTACATGAAGAGCCGATCACCCCCTTGAACCCCACCAACCTATCGCCACAGAACAGATTATCCCAGGCCCATCATCTCAACTAGTAATAGCTTAAAAGGAGAGCACCGAAATACGAGCTCTTCTATTTTGCTCAGTAAACTTTTGGCGTTGGTGTAGAGGCAGTCCCACGTCTGGACATGAGACGTAGTGCCATGTTCGATAGGCGGTAAGAGGAAATCTGTAGGAAACGATGGGGCTTGCTCAGAGCTAGCTCGACTCCTAAGGGTCAGCAGCGACAAGTTTTCTTTGTGGGGATTGCAGCACTTTTGTGAAACTCTCAGTCTGAAGATTAAGAAGGACTAGTGTGACGGTGAACTCAGGGGACAAAGTTGCCTTCATCTTCATTCTTCAGGGACAGCAATACATCAGTGGTTCACACTGATGCTTAACTGCCACACAACCACGAAGAAGAAACAAACCCTGTTTAAGAAAAGAGAAGAAAAAAAACAGGAATGGGAGGGACCTAATCACTATAAATAGCTACGTCTATATTCAAACATACAGCATTAAGGCACACACACCTTGCAAACAAACAACCGAGCTGTAAGTGAAAGTAAGGCGTCATCTGCAAGACAGCTTTCTTACGGTTTTCACTGCCGCGCGTCATTGGGTGCACTCACTTCACAGACAACTCGGTCAAACAACGACAGCATTCACGCCATTGAGTTCGGTTAGCCGCCATCTCACTTAACGTCTCAATCCACCGACTCTGTGAGTCATGAGGGCCCCAGCCTGAGAGACGAATCTGATTTACAGTGATTAACCCCTTCGTGCACGACTTCATTTGTCTACGCCGGGTCATTATCTGTCCACCTCGTACCTTAGACCAGTCGGCCGCAGCGGCGGCGGAATGCTTTGTGTGGCGGACGACTAGCTGGCATCCTAGTACACGACCTAACCATCTGAGTCTGTGCAAATGTAAGGAGTGACAACGACCCCACCGACAGCAACGACTGACTGTTGGGAAATTGGCTTTCCCATCGGTAAAGCATAAGTACCAAACCAGCCTAGAAAGCTGCCTTAGCGATACTCACTCCGAAGACCCTAATAACTGCTGGACACAAATCTCACAGGCTATTCAGAAAGCAGGTACTGTAGCATGCGGTACAGGGGTACATAAGTTGAATAAACATTGGATTTCAGAAAAATCTCTGGAGTTGTTGGAAACCAGACGGAGGGTTCCTCCTGACAGTTCACATAATAAGTCTAGAAGAGATATCCGTTGGAAGCTGAAACGTAGTCTAAAAACTGATCGTGAGGCTTGGTTGGTGGAGAAAGTTAAGGAACTGGAAACCGCCTTTTGCTTCAGGGAACACCGGCAAACTATCCAAGCTGATCCGTGCTACTGGTCCCAGGCGACCGTGTGTCAGTGAAGCTATCAGCGAGGCGGATGGCACACTAGTCTATAATAAGTCCAGAAGACTGGTGCGTTAGGCGGAACATTTTGAGGGTCAATTTAGCTGGCCTTCTGCTTCTACCGTGCTGCCTCCACAAACTTCTGATGTAACGTCCTGGTCGGTAAATTTAGAACCACTCACTGAGACTGAGGTTTACAATTGCATCTTAGCACTCAGTCGTAATAAGGCTGCTTGTCCAGATGATCTCGTGCCAGTACTCTTTAAAGAAGGTGGGGAGGTGTTAGTTGAGGCCTTGACTCTCTTGCTGATGACGCCTTACTGTCACTTACAGCTCGGTTGTTTGTTTGCAAGGTGTGTGTGCCTTAATGCTGTATGTTTGAATATAGACGTAGCTATTTATAGTGATTAGGTCCCTCCCCTTCCTGTTTTTTTTCTTCTCTTTACTTAAACAGGGTTTGTTTCTTCTTCTTCGTGGTTGTGTGGCAGTTAAGCATCAGTGTGAACCACTGATGTATTGCTGTCTATGATGATGAAGGAGTGAACGAAAGAACTCATTTGATAACCAGTGCCAAATACCCGCTTCCTAACCTCCTTTGTGTACAGGGGAACACTGCGGTGTGGCCGTACTTCAGTCTCGGACAAACATAAGATGAGAAGAGTAAGAAAAAGGCCTCCCTGGCAAAGGATCGACGGATGGCTCCATGCACTGTCCTAACTTTAACACAAGACTGCTTTATGTGAGCCTGTGTTTTGAGGGTGTTTGACACCAGCACTTCGAGGTCACGTTCGGTAATACACTGTGTTGAAAGGTGACCTCCAATATGATATGCTTTGACATCCCTGATATCACCCAGGTGCATAAAGGAGCACTTTTGTGGGTTCGGAGACAAGCTCTATTGACTTATCCATGTTGATATCGTCTCCAAGTCCTGTTACAATATTTTACTGTCCTCATCTGAAGAGACTGTCCTCCATATTTTTGTATTATCAGCGAAGACGAGGGCAGGTGACTATAATTGGTCCAACAGATCATTGATGAAAACCAAAAACAACACCGACCCTCATAGCAAACCACTTGGGGCAGGCAGCCATTCAGATAAGAGTTGGTTGACCCCGACAGCGAATAACCTACCATGTGGGAAGACTGCTACCTTATTTATTATAGGCGAGCAAATGGTTATATGGCACACTGCCCAGCCGAAATCGAGAAACACCACGTCCAGAGTCTTGCCGTTGGCTCTTGCTTCCACCCATCGCTCTCTGGCAAGCAGGAGATTTGTCAAGCACGATCGTCCTCTCCGAAATCCGTGCTGCCTCTTACTGAGAATCTAGAGTTTGTTCAAATACCTCTGAAAACGACAGGCTATTAGCCGCTCCATCACTTTGCCAAGTAGGTAAGTTAGGCATACTGGCCGGTAGTTGACAGCTTCCGACCGTCCTCCTCCCTTGTACATGGATGCAATCACCTTGTTTCCACTCCGTTAGCAATCTGCCTTCGTTCAGAGACTGCTGATACAGGTCCGTCAGTGGTACACATAATCCAACCGCCAGTTAACGTGGCAACAAAGGGTGGATGTTGTCCGGGCCGGGAGATTTATAGACATCAATCAACCTTAGCTCGAGTTCCACCTCATAAATGCTAAATAGCATTTCGACAAGGAATGGTCCAGTATCGTCGACCAAGGCAGACTGCGCGTTATCCTGGGAGTAAACCGAAACGTAGTGCCGAGCCATTAGCTCAGCCTTGTCCAAGTCCTCAACAATCTCGTTTTTATGCTGATCCATCAGTGCTAGGATCTCCGCCTTGATTCTGGTCTGTCGACGGAGGTACGCCCAGAACCTCTTGAGTGCTGTGGCCGATTCTGCGGCCAACCTTTCCTCGTACCGCTGACGCCTTTTCAGCTTCATGATATTACACTCATTTTGTGTTTTTCGGTAGGCATCGTAGGATCGATGACCAGCCCGGTACCTCATCCACTGCTGGTTTCTGTGACTGAGGATGGCACGCGATTCAACGTCGAACCACGGTTACCCTTTAGACTGGGAACGAGCACGAGACATCAGTGAGAACCGTTCAACCAGAGCCAGCAGGTTATCTCTAATTGTGCACCAGTGCGTCTCAACCGTGATCGTGCTACCGCCCCAGTCGTAAGTGTTCGCGGCCTCCCTCATTTTTTCGAACGGAATTCTCCAGATATTCCGTCAAACCTGGGTAGGTGTTGCCCGCAGTTCGCCTCTTATCCGCCATATGTCCAATAGCGCATAGTCACTCCTACCTATTGGAGGCAAAATATCAATGCAATTGATGTCGGACTCTAGTGCGGAGAACACTAAATCCAACTTGGGGCAGTATCCGGACTGCACTCTAGTGGGAGCTCCCACTTGCTGGTACAAGCACAGCTCAACGACCAATCGAAGCGGTCTTCGATAAACGGTCCGAACCACTAGTGCATGCCTGTGTTTCCCAGCTGACGTTAGGTGCGCTGAGGTCCCCCAATATCAAACTGTGGTTAGTTGCTCCAAAAATCCTTAAATCGTCTAACAGTTGAGGTGAAAATGATCCAGGGTAGCGATACGTAACACCGAGCATAGTGAAGCTGTTCGGTGTTAACTTTACCTTGCAACACAGTCCCTCATAAGTACCGTCATCGTCGGCTCTGGCTAGCCCGGGAGTAGCGGGAATGTTATCGCGAATAGGAAGCGTCGTTCCTCCTGCTTGCCGACCACTAAAACTAGAGCAGTCCGAGCGGAAGTGGGTGTATCCGGTGAGAGGGACTTCAGCGTCCATTACTCCCTCTGACAACTACGTCTCAGCAAGAGACATGACTGCGGGGTTATTACTTCTGACTCATTCCTCCATATCGTCCAGTATGTTTGGAAGACTCCGAACGTTTGAGTATACCACTCGTCCGAACTAAGCTTGCTTCTGTGTCTCTGCAAAGGAGAGTGGTGGGAGGTATTGCCCGAAATTCTGCCACTCCTCTTTGCCTAGGGAGAACGGGGGAACACAAGTGGTTTCCATCGGACTTGAGGCCTCCTCCGACTGACCTGAAGGTTATGGATTAACAGGCCGGACCCTCTTCATCTTTTTTATCACGTAGTTCCTTTAGGGCTGCCTTCAGGCGTTCACCACCCTCTGGTATCAGGTGTCTCGCTATGCACACGTCCACATAGCAAGCTTCTGAGAACCGCTGCAAGAGCAGGCGAGCTTCTGATGCAGTTCCCAGAATAACTTCGAGTGGCCTCCGTGACATTAATATAATGTGCCATCCGACCAAGGCGAAACGCTGCGCGTACTGTGATTTTCGCAGCTAGATATTCCACTCCAATTGTGGAACTTTTGATCAGTAAATCACAATGAGCAGTATTGTCGTGATCCAGCCTTGACTGAGACGTTTGGTTGGTAGCCTCAGGAAGGTGGAATACCACCACACATTAATGGTGTGGTGGGTGTACTTTCCTAGATCGTGGCCGAGCTTCCTCTCTCCGAGTGTCTGTGGGGGGGGTCTGTATAGCCACTTGGAGAATAGATAACTTCTGCGACTTCTAGTCTGGTGGTGGGTGTGGTCATCTTTGGTTTAGTCTTCCGTAAGTGTCTATCTCCGGCTTTATTCTTACTCGGTGCAGCTGGGTCATTCAATGCTCTCACAAACGTGTGCTCCGGGACCCTCACAACTACATCCTCTGTGACTTTTGCAACGACATAAACGAATGTCGGTCCAGAAAGAGCTGGGGCACCCACACACTGTGTCAGTTCTGTGATCACCTCTGTAGGTGTGCTGCATAACTTTTGATTCGACGAAGTACATGTAATATTCAACCCAATTTTAGACAGTGGGTGTTGAGGAGGACTCAATCTGACACCTACCGGGCAACACTTCAGGTAACAAAATTCCAGCCGATCCGAACGACTTCTCTCAAGGCAATTATGTAGCTCAGTGGTGACTGAAGCACAGGTACGATGCAACCATCCGTCACGTCATAGTGTAAAGCCTGATACGGTTTTCCGATGCTCCTTCCACATTTTAGCCATGGCGAGGCCTCCTCCACAGAGACGAGCGTCATCTTCTGATAATCTGAGGGGGGAATGTGCCAACAGTTGATCGAACACATAAATTAACAGATTTGATGGATTTAGCTCCCCAAACTCGTTTTGTCCTCGAAATTTGGAGAAAAGCGCCACGCAGGAAAATTCAGACCGCATGTCAACTTTACAGTGAGGCGGTTGAGGCAATTCTCGATGGGTTTCGCATAGCACAAGTAATTGGGCGGTCTCTGAAAGCTTTCACCATGGTGAAAACGTCTTACATGAACGATTTACGGCAATAACCCCTACAACTATTCGATCTAGCGATTGATACACGGGCTTGAGACAGAGGTCCAAGGTTCTCGGGTTCCAGTTGTTTTTTTTGCTCAGTGTCAAGCGGACGTCTGTTGATCTGGAGGGCAATCAATGAACACAGGATGTAGTATCGCTCTTGGGGATTACAGTAAGTACCAATGACAGACTAACACTATTTGCATAATGAGTTTTAAGTCAACGAGAGGCAAACAATGTTTTAAAGTGATCTCTAGAAGCGCTGCTAACGACCTCAGAAGGAAGACTGTTCCAAAGGTTAAAAACCCTGTAAGAAAAGAACTGCTGCCCAAGAAAGGTCCGAGGACGAAGCCTGAAAAACCTCCTGTTATGTCCTCGCCGGTCGTCATCATTCGCTGGTTTCTTGCGGAGCTGGAAATACAACACTTGTGTAATATCGCCGTCTCAAGGTATTCCGGTAAGAGTCGGTAGTACGGAGTTGTGGTTTCATAACAGATTCTACTTCGGTTTGATTGCTGTCCATTCGAACCGATCACGTGAACTGCTGGAATTGTGAGAATATGTGAGCTGTGCTGAGTGTTGGAGCAGCTAGCAGCAATCGAGCACCTTGGGAGCTTGCATCGTTCTATTATATAACAATGGAAAGCGAAGACTATACGGAAAAGGTAGGAGGGGAAACGAGGGAAGAAGGAAATGACAACATTGAAGGTATATGGAGCTATACGGGCCCTACTGCCAACGGCCATCTTTTGATAATCCAGTCATTTAGTTGCCTTTAGAATGCATCGACTGAATGTGCCAGAAGTACGTTCAATGTCGAACAGAATCGGACAGTAAAACTATGTCGTTTACATAAAAGGCTACTACGTGGTATGGAGACTATATTTATGGCCCCTGAGACTCACTGTGTTGGGGAGTATGAATGGATTTTTGTTGGGGTGATTCGGGGAGCACAAGATTTTGTACGTTAGTGTAAGGTCACCTCTCAAACGCTTGTAGGCTAGAGAAAATAATTCCAGTTTCGACAGACGGTCTTCATACGACAAGGAGGATAAACCCTCAACCCAATTAGTGGCCCGTCTCTGGATAGCCTCTACAGCAGTGACACATTTCTTCCAATACGGCGCACATGCCCGAATGTTGACTTCCAGCAGTGGCCATACTAGTGTGCTGTAGATGCCTGAGAATCTTTGGACTGGGAAATTCCAAAGAACCCTTCTAGGCATAGCTAGTCTGCTGCTGGCCTTCTTTACCAACAGTATAATGTTAGTACAAGGGGAAAGGTTTGACCTATACTGCTACTTTGGCGAGGTGATCGGGCTTGTGTGTCTTTTTGATTCGGCG
>JTDE01004788.1:0-11266 GCA_014338405.1 Paragonimus skrjabini miyazakii
TACCGAATTATCGTATGCGAACGCTCAACCACTTTCGCTTGTGAGTAATGTTCAGGCTGCCCGATCGTCTCGAAATGGGGACACAGTTGCTGTCTGTTAACTCCAATCGATAACCCCGCGATTAGGACTTCCTAGACAGGTCGAGATCTCCGATCTCATTAACAGTTAACAGACAGTAACTGTGTCTCCATTTCGAGACGATCGGGCAGCCTGAACATTACTCACAAGCGAAAGTGGTTGAGCGTTCGCATACGATAATTCGGTCGTGCCTAACGTGAGGTCAGTGGTGCAGTGGTAAACACGGTTGCCTCATGAACAGCATGTCCATGGTTCAAGTCCCGGCACTGGCGATGATATGCACTACTGACGAGCTCTAATGAGATCGAAACTCGAGTCTAGTGCTTCTTTTCGAAACGGGGTCTACTGGAAAGTCTATGAGGATGCGACAGCTGCGATCAATTGTGGGTGATGTTCAACTTGAAATTGACCAAATCCCCGACTACTCATTAGTAATATATATATATAGCGCACTGTTTGATAAACGTTTTACAAACTGTCGTTGCAGGATCTGTGTCAAGGCGGTTAATCCAAAATGGACGACAATCTTGAATGAAGTGACGCCAGTGACAGCTTATGGCAATATATGCGGTGGAATTGTACACACTGATCTCCCATGATGTACTGTCGTCGTTTGCATTGAAATACCTAACTGATATCTAGTTTGTGGGATGTACATAATAAAATAGGCGATCGCCATTGTCGGTGCGTCGCATCCGAACACCGGATATATATGCGCCATTTAGCCATATCTCCTCTGGAGTAAGACGAGTAAGTTGTGTTCACATCACTAGCAAGTACAGTGAGGTCAGCGAGTTTAATGTCTTTCAGAGGATCAAACAGGACATCGCAGGCGTTCTTGACAACGCCTTAACTGTTACCTGTTGGAGCGTTTGCTTATGTGACAAACAAACGTCTTTCAGGACTCCATTAACAAACTGCTCGAAGTGCTAAGCCTGACGACCTGTAGGCGACTGTCTACTGGAATCTAGCCTGATAAACTCTGCTCTGCCTTAGAGTTCATGTTCACTACGAGGTCCGGCTTCGCGGTCGCCAGGGATCCTGAGGGAGAACCATTGGTCTGTAGCACTATCTAAGGATGAATTTAACTTAATGATAACGTTAGGATCATAAGAGGGGCGCGTTTCGGAGACATGACATACATCTAGTTCCACACTCGGGGAAGTGTTCGCCAGAGAAGCTTGCAGATCCGTATGCCGAAAAGTACGGATGCTAAAAGTGTCAATGTTTACCAGCTCTCTTAGCTTGAGAAGAAGAAAATTAGGACAGTTACCGTCTTCCCTTTGAATGACCGTGTTTCGTAGCTGTCATAATCGCTTTTTATGCGCAAGTCTTAGTCTTCAGACACGTCCCTTCGTCAACAGAGATGGCTGGGGTTTATAAACACCACCGCAAGCATAGAAATATCAGGGTCTATTTTATTCCCTATTCCTGTCGGTGCCGATTCAACATCCCAGGCGCACAAACCGGCCAACAAACTCCATGACTTGATTATTCAACATTATATCCACGCAATCACACCAGTCTAGGAAAAGCACTTTGTACTTTGAAGTTGAAAAGACACACTACGTGATATTTGGCAGAGAGATAGCCCAACACAGAATGTGTTGTCTGAAAACTTTTAAATAGCAACAACTTATCAGCATGACCAAGAAGAACAGTACTCCACTAGACAGGAAGTCCACGTCTGCAGTTTCAGAGTGCCATGGGCATTCCTCCGTTATACTGTCCGCGACGAGAATGAACAAGAATCACAAAACTGGACAGCCTTGACGTACACTGCTATTGGTACTGAGAGTACTAAACAGTCAACTGCAGGCCTTAACCTGAGCTTAAGTATAAAACCAAAGTTACGTCAGTACCTTCACGTAAGTGTTCTGCAGTTAAGCATCGGTGAGAACTACTGATGTATGGCTAACTATGATGAGGAAGATAAATGTTAAAATGGTTCAAGAAGAGCAGATTGATTCAGTGAGGTGAACGCACCTTTATAGTCGAGGAAAATGGCAACTGTTGACCGGTAGTACATGCAAGGCTGTTTCAGAAATCGGCAGCGGGTAAGAACTTTATCAATACATCTTCGTCTCGGAAGAAACTCTGTATCTTTCTTCTTAATGTCAGCCCCTTAGGCTGCAGTGAGTCGAGTAAATGTAATAGATGACAAAACAGTAGTTACAACTGGGATCCAGTTGATGGTTCCCGAAAGCTCATGACTCCCTCATTGAATATGATAACCACTGCCGAGTGGTAAGAACACAGACGCTCTCAGTCGTTTACAATCATCATCATAGACAGCAAAATATCAGTGGTTCTAACTGATGTTTAATTGCCACACAACCATGAAGAAAAACCAAACGATGTACAGGAAGAGACAAGAAAAAAGAAGGAGGGGAAGAGATCTAACTATTACAAATGGCTAAGTCTATATTCACAATAGTTAACACAACAGTCATAGCTTCTACGACGGTTTCAGCATCTCCTTTGAAAAGAGCTGATATAAAGCCATCTGGACCACTGGCTCAATCGCATTTAAGAACTGAAAAGTGCCACATACGTAACATACACATACATAATGCTGTCATCACATGAAAAATTCCTATCTGGTGCTCACCAATAAATAAAAGGTTCATAAGTACTACTGACGCACAGTAGCCAGGTTACGCAATCAGATGGCAATATTGCGTTCCAAGCCGTGATACACACCGCACTCATTAATGAAAGATGAATGTCACATCGGCATCAGCAAAGTCTCGAGTTTAAAAATACAGTCAGGACTCATGGGTCTTCTGCTCCAATACTACTTCCAAATGTGAAACATTTTTACAGGTAAACAAAATCTTCAAACGCCTCAAAATTGTAACCAGCAAAGCCGAACGAAAACAAAAGTTGATATGCACTACTGACGAGCTCTAATGAGAGCGAAACTCGAGTTTAGTGCTTCTTTTCGAATGGTCCGACTGGAAAGTCTATGGGAATGCGACAGCTGCGATCAATTGTGGGTGATGTTCAATCTATATGAAAATCAAAATCCCCTACTACTCATCAGAAAACAAAAGTTGTTACCAATCTTGAGGAAGCTATAAGAAGGCACTGACAGCTAAATAACCAAGTGACTTAAAGCATCCTGTACTATCTGTGTGCTACCGCCAAGCGAGGTCGACCTCATTAGCAGAATTTATGTTAACGATTGTTTCTTGTACATTTTACACAAATGTAAATCGGACTATCCAAAGGCTTGAGCTGGGCTTCGTCGAAAAGGAAGATTAAGAGGAGGACGAGATAAGACAGCCTTATCACATTTTACAAGAGACTATGAAGGACGACAACAGTCCATAAAAAGCCACAACTCTACCTGAAGCCTACCTTTCAAAACAGTCTCCCAGTCTTCAACAATTAACAACGCAGGACGGGTCACATAAGCGGCAGTGCAGGCTGTTCTAAAGTTCAGGAGTGCAAATGTCATTAACTGTTAATGGACATGGTGGTATTTGAACAGCTGGTTTAGTATGCATATTCTGACCAATACATCAATAGTGTGTACATGCTTGCTTTGTTCTTCGCAGAGATGTCCCCTTCAGATATTTAAAGGAAAGGATCACAACAGATAAGGCGGGTGTGCAATCGAATCAATTATTTGATGCTACATTGGCACATTACGAGACGTTTTGAAAGACAACAGTAGCTGTTCATTTATCCATGAGAAAAAAGAGACCTCAATATTCTTCAAACCAAGGATAACAAAGTACGTAAGTTTGAAATGCGTGCACTTCCATCGTGGCTGGAAACGACTGGTAGGTCGGCTGAACCAAATGCATTATAGTCTTTAAGAAACTACATTCTCTCTGAGACATCTAAATCCACAGAGGGTCAGCGACACGTAAGTATGCCAAACTAAGCATAGACTATGATCAACCTTTCTAGTTGGTTTGAAACAACCATTTCCCGTCGCAAACTTGAACAGAGCAGACAAAAGATTGACGTGACAAGATTTATGCTCTAGCAGATTACGCTGAATCTCTACTGGTGTTTATTGCAGACGAGTTCGTGGTTTGGAATTTTGTACATCTTAACCCGTCTGCACCAAACATCAGTAGATATGCAGCGAAATCGTGCCATGTCAGTCTTTTATCTGCTTTACTCAAATTTATAGTTTGTGACATTCGCCAATATAAAACAACAGCACGAGAACTATTCAGACCATTATGGCGATTCATTAGTTAGAACTATCATAAACAAACCCCGAAAAGTGAGTTACGTGCACAGAAACTGTCAAATAAGCCGGTTGATCAAAAATACACTTCAACGATATGAAACGTAGACCACAAATGAGCACCCAAAATAACTAGAACAGTGTTTCCAAAATCCAGTTACCCGATATACACCGCTAACCGTAAATTTTAGATTGGTTTACGAAAGTGAGCCTAACAGCCAGACAGATAACATCGCGACATTGTTCTACCCGAAAAATTAGTGTATTAAATGACATCAATCGATATACAACACAAAAATCTATGAAAATTTAAGTCATCGGTACTACAACGATAACGCCTATCAAAGATGACTGCTAATATTATGCGTGGATTACCCATAAGTTAGAAAGACATATCGACTTCGAACGGTTTCAATATTTATAAGCAAAACCAGTACAACTGAGCGTTCTCACGCGACAAAAAAATAAATACCAAGACTGCAACGTATGTAAGGTCGTCCCGCAGGGTTCACTATGGCTATATTATCAAATTTCAGAGATAAAATTTATCATTACAGCTGCCTTGGATGAAGCCGGCGTAAGGTTCCGATTGCAGGAATAATGTATCCAGTCGACTGGGTCCATTCTCTTAACTCACTTCTCCCTCGCCTTTGAACGTGCCTACCGCAGCTGGTCTGCACGCACTTGCAGCAATGTTCTTCTAAAGTTTTCCGGGTTTCAGCTATGAGGCCACCAGCAAAAGAAGTGCACTAACCATTATCATCGATAACACAATATTCCAAATGTGCAGAACGCAAAACCTTAAGTTACAAAAAATGCTAAACTGTAGTGTTGGCAACTCACTGTAGTTTTGGAGGCATCGCCCGTGTGATAGGTGATGGTGGCAGAAGTAAAGTTATGTACACCAGGTTCACGGGGTATGACCACCACAGCGTGCGTCACGTTGGAGGCTGCTGGGATATGTGGCCACCGGACGGAAGGATTGCCATGTACTTGGATGAACTGAGCATCTGGATAAGCATCAAACAGTTCCACGTCTCGTGCTACGCGGCTAAACACATATGGAAGACAAGGTTTGAACGAAGAATGAATAAATGGTGTTAAAATAACGCGAGAGGACTTTGAAAGTCATAAAACTCACAGGCATATTACCATGTTACACAGCCAAAAACATTACACCACGAAAGTCCTACTCCTGAAAATACAATATTAACCAAAAAAAGAAACAACCGCTGGGGAGCACAAAGGTGTATCGCACTCTCAATGATCGATGTGAGTGTCACGTAGTGAGTAAGAAGACATCATTGTGCCAAGACCAACCAAACGGATACACGCTCATTAGTAACAGGTTCTCATTAAGACCGTCTTTAAAATCACGTAGACCGTCCTAAGAGCATAGCATTCGATAATCACCACTTAAAATCCCCTTGTACGAAGCGAGTGGAAAAAAACACCTACATGCGAGTAGAGTCAAAAGAGTGAAGACAATCAACAAACCAGCTGGCATTACTGTGGTGAAAATCTGCTCGATTCACCGCCTGCCCAAACCTCGACACAACAGAAGATATAGCAAGAGACCAACCCAAACGTCGCATTAAGGATACCACATATGGACTGGATGAACAGCTTCAATGTTACGCCTTCCGTTATTCGCTAAGTTTTTTGATCCGTATTGTACCGATGAGCTTAAGGTTTGTGAATTTGCATGTACCAATACGTTCAGCGAGTGACAGACTGTGATCTCTTTGATACTGCCGCATATATATGAATTAGGCTTCCTGACTCATGAAAAAGAACTGCTTAATGCAACTAATACAAAGTATTCTTCCTAGTAGTGGCGTGGGAGGTTTCAAGTAGAGTACGAATTCTAGGGCTATTCGAGGTCCCTAATTTTGAGTATTACAATTACATCATTAGGTATGCACCTCCGTGCGGCGGAATTAATGCACGCGGGCTGAAATACAATCAGGCCCCCAGGCTTGGACAAGAGACAAATCACGATGAGATAAACCTATCATCATCATCATCATTATCATCACCACAGACAGCAATACATCAGTGGTTCACACTGATGCTTAACTGCCACACAACCATGAAGAAGAAAAAGCAAACCCTGTATGGGAAGAGAGAAGAAGAAAAAGAGAAGGGGAGGGGACCTAACCACTAAAAATAGCTTCGTATGTATTCAAACATTCAACATCAAGGCGCCTAAACCTTGCACACAAACAACCAAATTGTAAGTGAAAGTAAAGCGTCATTAGTAAGACAGCTTTCTTACAGCTTTCACTGCCCCACGTCATTAAGTGTACTTACTTCACAGACAATCCGAACAAACAACATTCACGCCACTGAGCTCGATTAGCCACCATCTCACCTAACGTCTCCAGTCACCGACTCTGTGAGTCGCGATGGCCCCAGTCCGGGAGACTAATCCGATCTACAGTGGCCAGTCCCTTGGGGGACGACTTCATTCCTCTGCGTCAAGTCATCATCTATCCACCTTGTACCTTAAGCCAGTTGGCCGCAGCGTCAGTAAAGAGTGCTCGGTGTGGTAGACGACTAGCTGGCATCCTTTGTACATGACCCAGTAATCTGAGCCCGATCTATGCTGCTACCTTGACGAGGTAGCCGGGCTTGTGTACTGTTTTGATCCGGCGGGCTACGCTGACTAGGACTCCGGTCCTTCCAGATGCAACATTGACAGACAGACCAAAGGAAAGCAGTCAGAGAAAAAACAGTTACACTGATAGGATTGTATGTTGCACTATTGACCGCGTAAGAGTGCTTAGGTAGTGAGGCACGATCCTATGGGCATACAGCAGAACTATTTTCATAGTTGCGGCACTGCTGTCTTCCGTATCAGAAAGAAGGGGGTTAGAAAAGGTACCCTCAAACAAAGAGCACTCCGATCGCCCAACGGTTGACCGTGACCGCCGGCGTATTATCCAATACGGTCGAAAGACATCCGCTATCTCACAAAGCCCCGATGTCGCTTCCAGTACATCCACTGCGCGTAGCAGTGCTCAGAATGTGACATCAAGATCTTATTCATCGCGCCCTCGGGCTACGCAAGCCCCTCACTGCCAAGTGAGTCAGACTCTTGAGTCATTGGCTCCGGGTAGGGTCCCCCAAGAAAACCCCGTATCCCGTTGTCTCGCAGGTCAGACTTTTGAGTCAGAGACTCGGGGTGGGGTCCCTCAAGTCAACCCCCCTTCCGCGGCATGAACGACCGAGAAGTATCGGAATTTATCGTTCTCCCGACAGTGACATGATGATGACAAGTGCAAGGATTGAACAAAAGAACTCGCTTGACAATCACTACTAAATATCTGTTTCCTAACCTTCTTGTTGTTTACCCGCTGATGCCACCCGATATGAACGATCGAACGCAAACATCGGTGGTCAAATACTTGAAGACGGCTCATGTTTTCTATACTGAGCGGCCGTCTTGCTGCCGTAGAGTAACACAGCCCTCACTGTCACTTTACACACGCGACCTTTAAACATCAGAGATATCGCACTGTCGTCAGGTGCTTTAGATTAGCGAACACCGCCTCAGCCTTAGAAATACGCACCTTTATTTCATTCACTGCATCTCCGATGTCGCTGATGCAGCTTCTCAGGTAGACAAACAGGTTAAAAAAAACCTCCACCACTTCATTACCTAACATTTAATCCACATAATCACGATAATCTTGCGGAAGACATTTGCAATTTGAGACTTAAGGCGCATTCCGAAGTAGTTAGCAGAATGCGAAATAGCGCCTAGCATTGTTTGTGTTGTTTGAAAAATGGCAGATAACTTATCGTCAGCATAATCGAGATCAGTCAGCCTCCCACCAGGTAGGAGGTCATCGCCGGCATCTTGTGAGTGCCGCAAACAGTCCTCCATTACTTTGTCCATCACAACATTGAACAGAAATGTTAAAAGAGGACAGCCCATATGTACGCCGCCCCTGTCAGACAGTTCAAAGTAAACCTTAACCTGAGCTGAGGTATGAGAATTAAGCACCGACAGTGTGTTCACATACTTCGTTAGTAAACCTCTGGGTTTAAGCGACTCTAGAAGTGTAGATCGATCTACCGAGTCGAACGTACCTTTATAGTTGAGAAATGCGGTAATTGTTGGCCAGCGGTATACAAGACTCTGCTCCACAATTTGACGAAGAATAAAAATACGATTTATACATCTGCGCCAATTGCAAAACCCTGCATGTTCTTCCCTAATGTTTGCCTCCCGAGTTGCAGTGGGTCGGCAACGTATAAGGGATATCAGAACCCTGGTAATGATTGCGTCAGTACAGACCGCCGAACCAAAACAGCACACAAGCCTGACCACTACATCAAGGTAGCAGTATAGGTCAGGTCTCGATAGTTGCCATTGATACCAAACCACAACAACACCAACCACTTTTCAGATGTTGGAAACAGTTTGTTTTTATAGACTTTACATGCACTCACCAACGATCGTGTGGATTCTCTAGGGTCCCGGCCGCAAACGTGTTTTTCCGTTTGTCCGTCTTGTACGAGTGGGGCAATGTATGCTTTTTGTAAAAGGTCTGATGTGAAATGTGCCACTTTCTTCAGTCACACGGTTAATTTATAAAAAGCGGAGGCTTTCTCTTTTCTAACGATTCACCTATTACTTCAATCGCTACGGTCGTTCCGTTTGTACTTTTTCAGCTGTTTTTAGCGTACTCGACGGTTTAAGCACTTCCACCAAGTGCGTTCTTTCAGTGCTATCCGTGATGACTATAATACCTATTCCTGATAGTCACATTTTGTTGTACATTTCCGGTTATTTTGATTTTCTACCGATTCTGTCTTAGTTCTACTAATTTGTAATATCCGTCGCGAGGCTTGACGCTAGCTTGACGTGTTTTCTCCATACACCATTTTTCAGGGTCCACATTAACACACAGGGGTGAACGCGTTGAGTCTTGGTTTTCATTGTCATTCGGTTTTCGGTAGTATGAATTGCCTGGGCAATATTCCGTTATAATGTTCCAACACTACGATGTTATGTTAGTTCGATGTTTGCTGTGAGCATGGTTTGACTTCTCTTCACGATAAAATACATACATGATGGAAAAAAGTAGAGCGTATTCACACTCGGTCTTCACACTACATAAGTACATTTGCAACTTTGTAACGTACTGAGAACAGTACTGGAAAGGAAGCGAAGAAACGTTATCTCAGAATTAACTAGAATTCTTCCAATGAAAAAATAAGGGAGATCCTGGTTAAAGCAGAATGCCACTGAAAACTGGACTAAGGTTATGACAGCTAGCACGTCATAAAAATCGGTATTGGAATGCTACGATCAATAAAGTGCTGTTAATAGTAATTTCGCTGCTCTTTACTAAACATGAGCGGCCACTTTACTACAGAGATGTCTGAACTGAGCCCCCGTGTTTTAAATTTATCAGAATACTGAGGTGTACGTTTGGCAGGAACAAAACGATTCTCACAACTAACCTCGGATGGAAGTTATACAGCGTATAAAGGACAGTGAGTTCTTTGCCATCAAAAACATATTCATTCAAAAGTTCTTTTGATACAGCTAGACGCACGGAATCAGACTGTCCATAAACAGTTAAGCACCACAGACCGAGAACTACGAGGAAGCAAAACATACTGAAGATTTTGAAAACGCACCCGATGATGTGGTTATTGCTTTGATGGAACTGAACAAATATCTTCAATTATTGCTCAAAAAGTTTTCAGCCTCGGGTCCCTTCTGGATAAATATTCATTACCTCCATCACGCAAAATAATGCGTATGTCCAGTGTGCACTTTTTAAAGCAAATTGATCAGTCCGAATCCAAAGTAAATCCGGACTGAAAATAAGGCAAAGACGAAACGGTGAGTTGTGATATTGTCAATGGAAGTTTGATTCATCGGCCTTTTGGAATTACTTAATTCAATGCGTAGGATCGCAGAGTGTGACGCGTTAAGGTTGATGTGTGGAAACAGGCACGTCACATCTGCCTGGAGAAATTATTAAAATGGCGGGTAATAATGTTGTGATTGTCATTCAAAAGTGAGGCTAGTAAACTAGACAAAATGATCGGAGACAGTAAGGCGTGGAAAGTATTTCCGGAAAACCTTTAGAAGGGCTTGTTGGAACTCGTCCAACAGATTAATATCCAGTCTGTTCTCACTATCGAAAACCGATCGACAGTGTGTAATATTCCAGAAAGTCAATCACAAGAACAACACACGATGTCCAACGTTTGCTAATCGAAACACACAAGGTCTGTCTCGCAAACGAAGAAAAAGTTGCCAATCAACAACAAACGTGTATTGAACACAACACAGATACCGAGAGATTCAATACATAACCTGTCCTTGTCCATATATATATATATATATATATAGGGTCCCGCGGTCCGGAATAGCCCACCAATCAAAGGTGGCCTCACGCTCACTGTCCGCCGACCTACGGCTCTGGTTGGTTATCCTTCTCAGCCCGTTGCACGGACGTGACCAACCCGCGTGTTCGAGGGCCTGAAAGAAAGCGGAAGGGAGTATGTATGACAGAACAAACTGGCGACACACTACACGCTACTACACTACCCTCCCCCGGCGCAAGCACTGGCCGCAGTGCTTCAGCCTGTCCCCTCTCTGTTGGCATTATGCGTTCCCCAGCTACTTATAATCCATCACCATTAATCAACTGATCTGGTTCTGTAGTGTCCGGCTTCAACCGATTGAAATGTGCCGCTCTGAGTCGTGACTTGTTGTCGTTAACGTCCCCTGTTGTGTAAGTGGATTCAGTGTAGTGACCAGCGATCGTGTGGCTCCTCTAAGGATCCCGGCTGCAATCGTGTTTTCCCGCTTGTTCGTTCTGTACGCATGATCCTATGTACGCCCGCTATAGGAGGCCTGATACGGACTCAATGCCACTTTCTTCAGTCGTGCAACTAATTGCACGCAATTGATGTTTGCTCTTTTCCTAACGACTCATCTATTAT
>JTDE01004788.1:26983-41136 GCA_014338405.1 Paragonimus skrjabini miyazakii
AGCAACGTGACTGTCCACGCATTGAAAAATGGTAAGATATATAAGCTACTCAAGAAAGAACATGGAAGGAAAATGTCTCATTTTGACATTTATAAATGTACAGGGGTCAGACTGAATAAGAGTAAAAGAAACGGTTATAGTAGTTAGTGTAAGAATAAAAATGGTTGGTATTGTTTATTCTTAGAAAAATGAAGAAAGATAAGGCCACCCTTCAACACAGATCAAACAAGGCACAGCAATCTCAAAATAATGCAACAAACCTTAACAAAATCAACAGTGGACTCATGTGCGGAAATCAGTGTGATTCCATCCATTCCGAAGGATAAAACGCGTGTTAACAAGAACTTTGTTCTAACCGCGGCTAATAACACGACCATTGACACCTATGCACAGAGGTCATCGACGCTCAACCCTGGTCTTCGTCGTCCCTTCACGTGAGTATTCACCGTAGCTGGTGTCCTAAAAGCCATCATTGGTGCCGATTTTCTGTTACACTTCAACTTGTTCCCGGATCTTAAGAACCACCGTTTAATTGACTCAATCACCAATCAATCAATTAAGGGATTTCATGCATTTGGTCCGGTAATCAGCCCAATTGTGCTACCTCAGACTGATCAGGACAAGTATCGTACACTCATTAGGCAGCTTCCCACACTGAATCAACCAAAATTTCTCGATGTAACCATTAAAAACAACATCATTCACCATATCGTCACTGATGAGCGACCGGCACACGACAGCCTGTGACGGCTCCATCCCCTAAAAGCGAGTGGTCTTCAGCGCTACCTGTGGTACCTAAAACAAACAACGACTGGAGACCGTGTGAAAACCACTGTGCACTAAACGAACTCACATTACCAAACAGGTATCCCTACCACATATTCATGATTTTGTAGCAAGTCTTCGTCTTAAAACAATATTGACCGCATCTGTGCCTACCACAATATTCCTGTTGAACTATCTGACGTTAAACAGGCTGCTATCACTACATCATTTAATCTTTTTGAATTCACCCGTATGCCTTTTTGTCATAGAAATGCCGCACAAACATTTCAAAGATTTATAAACTGGTGTCGTTTTTGCATAGCTGGATGATTCGTTAGTTGCAAGTGTCAACGACGCGGAACGTTTCCAACATTTACGATTGTTCTTTGAGGTTCTTTCGGATTTCTGAATTGCAATTAATCCGGCAAAATGTCAGTTTGGAAAATCTTTCATTGATTTTCTTGGTCACTTAGTTGATTCCAACGGGACTGCAACATCAACCGAAAAAGTGGGGGCAATATTCGATTTTCCAACGCCAACTTCTCCAAAAATCTTTACAGATTTTCGGTAATAACAATAATATATATTTCTCAACGCATTTATGAGAAACACGCTCGGATGTACGCGAACATGACAGATAATTACATGAAGTACAAGGCAACAGTTGGATATATAATAGGCCAAACATGAAATCTGTTGGCAAAAGAAGACGTAATCAGAGGGAGAATAGTCACAGTTTGCGGCGTTTGATGTACACACCAGGAAGGAAGATAGTTCGCCTGTTCTACATATTCAGTCCAAAGTATATGTTGCATTAATTTACTTATTACAAGGTTGAATAAAGACAACGTTTTGTAGCGAACGATCGAAACTAGTTAACGCGCACGGATTGAATTTGAAGTGGTCGCTTGTCAACATCGTGCACAACTCTGAATCAACGGACAGTCAGACAACCAAAGAGGACAATTGCATTTAAACTACCACTGCGTGTAAAGTAATAAATCTTTGGATACAATCTCTGTCTACTCTTCTGGTTGCATGCTACAGTTTCAAATATTTCAAGGCCATGCTGAGAGATACGTGTGAATGAATTTTCGAAGTATTTCGCCGTTATCTGACGTAACTTTAGTCGAGAAACTGTTGAAATAATTCACTTTGGGTGAGGGAGGACGGGAAGTTCCAAAATCTGGCGAAGAATTGAGCAGACTCCAATTGGGGACCTCGTCGACTGCTCGAAAACGTCAAAAAGTTGAAAATCCTGCTAACTGCTTGGCCATTATGGTGTACTGAGCGCCCGTTCACCGCGAAATTTTCCTTGCATAACGGATGTTCGTGGGGATAAGAAAAAGAGTGCAATGTCATAGGTTAAATAGGAACATTTTAAGTAATCACATATAATATGAAGATTAATGTAAATGTTATAATTATTTACGAAAGCTTTACGCCATATTAATATTTGTGTTTTTTCAATAAAGTATACAATATTAGCAAGTAATTGTTATAATATTCCGCGATATGTGGGTAACCAGCAGCTAATTCTAGAATGATCATTACGTGATAACCAAAACTCCCTACGAAGTTTTGACGTCACTTTGTTTTATAGGGCCAATGTTTAAGCTAGAATCTATAATAAATAACCCACAGCAATAACCAATGGATGAGGGGGTGGGTTTTCAGGCAGGGAGGCAACGATGAAAATTGTCCGTAGGGAGTGAAAGTTGTCGTTAAACAGCCAATTCACGAGAGATCCGTGAATATCTGGCAATATTTCGGTGGTATCGCTCAAGACATTGAGAATAATCAGTTTCTGAGACAAAAACGATCACGACCGTTGAAAGGTTTCCGTTAACCGACCGTTAATTGGTTTGTCCTTCATTTCGCGCAAAGATTTTAAATATTAAGGGAGATATTGTGATTGTACTAGTGCGTTTTTATGTGAAGTATCTGTTCATGTTCGATTAATAGTCAGTCGTTCTATGTTACTTAATGATTAATTGTTTATAAATATGACTTTACGTTATGGATTATCTTCAGGGATTCAAAGGTATATTCGAGGATCGGGAATATTCTAGCTTCCAGGAATTTCGAAGTTGTTTGCAGAAATATATGAAGGAACACCGTGTTTTGTACTTGTTCGGTTCAAGTGAACAGTCCTGCAATGGACGCTGAAGTATGAAAATCTGAGTGTGAGTACTACTGAGGTTACGTGGTAGAAGGCGTACAGGTGTACAAAATACAAGCGACAAAGGAGCGAAAGCCACGCAGTACGACAAATGGCAATAATCCGTTTCATGAGATTCGCCTTGTGGGTCGTTCAAAAGGCAAAACGGTCATTTTGGCGCAAATCCTCCGTTTTTGAATATTTTTTAAAATTTTAAAATCGGAATTTCGGACAGAGTATTTACAGTACATCAATTGTAAACAAGCGGCGTTAATGGAAAAATTGAAATACATCGAATAAGTCCCAAAAGTATTGGTTTGGTGATGAAAACCTTTCCCCACCATTTTCACGAAAATAAATCGTTATTGGCGTTAGCTCACTTTTTCAAGTCTCATAACTGCGATCATTGTCATTTTCAAGAGGAAGTACGTCATCCTATAGTCTGAGAGTGCTTTATTTTGCGGCGTTTTACAGATATGATCGAAATTGAAATATATGACCATACAGTGTTGGCATTGCATTCCAACAGGAACACTAATACATTTGATAGTGAAACATGTATGACAACGTTTCCAGCTTCCTTGTCTATACGATATTTATACTATTTCTCCCTGTTTGTAAGATTTCAGGTAGATACTGCTCGATGAAACGTTGATCTTAGAAATGGTTGAAAATACCGCTATCATGTGAGTGTTTTCATCTTTGGTGTATTTGGAACGGCGTAAAAAAGGGTATCATGTCCCACACTATCACCGAAAATCTTCAGAAGTGAATTCTATTCACTCTACTGCATTGTTTCCAACTAGATTGAGGTGGCGTGGCGTTCATACGAAACAATATACGGAAATATGATCAAATTAAGCTGCATGCTGGTCACCAGGAGGTATACCTCTTAGCCAGATACACTATGATGTTTAGAACGCCAAGTGTCGATCGCGGTGCAGAAAAATATTCCAATGAATATGACAATCAACGGAATCAAACATGATGATTACCATGTACCCCAAACGCTTCAAATACAGGTTTTCCATCACTTCCCATATGTGTTCGTTCCCCAAATTGTTGTTGGTAACAGTGGTTCTGGAGGAGCAGCTACCACTAGTGTGAATGCACACTCTTACGTTCTTCATAGCTTAAATGCATCAGGTTTATTCATCTACTTGTGTGAACCTGCAGTGAATACTCAGACGTTCCTCATAGCTTGAGGTGGAAGCAGTTACTTGTATGAACGCATACTACATACTCAGACCTCTCATTGTGTTGTGAACAGTTATCGCGTTTTATATTCCAGCTCGTGTCTCGCGATGACTGACTACAGCACGCCCTGTACCATTGCAGCCACGACCTGTCAAAAAAACGTGTCACTGAAAAATCTGTTGCTAACAACTGTTGGTCAGTACTTCCACCAACGTCGGAATTCGGCGTAACTTGTCTGTACATTCTCGTATTTATCATCTGGTACTTGTTTAACTTTTAAACAACCAAGTTTTATTGCAGGTGTTCCAGGATTTTTGAACACGCATGGCTACCGTGTCTTGGGATGCAAGGTATCTCGGCTCATCAGGTGTCCGGGATCACAAAATGGTATAGCTATTTTACGTCACTTCTTATCTGTCGTTTGATAGGCATTTTCGTTTGCCAAGAAGCCCTTTGGATCACCATCTCGAGCTAATCGGCAGCTATTTAGCTCGTATGTACAGGAGGTTGTGTGACGCAAACGGAATCCCCGTAACTGTGTGGGGCGGCTTTTGTTTACTTTCTCGCATACGGACTGCCACTACCGTTAGGTTTCAATATCGGTAGTTATCAGTAGGTTTTTCAAATTACTGTCTGCCCATCTTCACCCTCTAGATTCCCACCTCAACGTTTCCCAAGTTTAATGGACTGTATAAGCAGAAAATAATGAAGACATACCCGAGTAAGCCAGTTGCAATATATATTACACTTTCAGTCTATCGCTAATGTAGGAGCCTTGCTGTTTGCCAAGTACCACTTCATAGCCATACCCGGAAAGGGCAATTCCGCGAACCAACTCGTCAAACTGTTCTCCACTTTATATCACACATAAGGTTTGTATATAATACAATATATTTGGGTTCATCATCAAACATTGCTGATTCTGATCTATTCACAGAATGAGAGCTTTAGCTTGCTCCCGCTGACCTGACTCATAAATGTCCGAGCATGAAGTATGCGTTCATACTAGTGACTGCTTTAACCTCATTAACTTAAGCTATGAACAAAGTCTCAGAATGCAGTATTCGTTCACACAAATAGCTGCTCCACTGTATTGACTTAGGCTGTCAACATCTTAGAATACAGCATGCGTTATCATTAGGGGCTATTCCAATCTGATTGACTCAAGCTGTGAAGAACGTCTGGGTATGCATTGTAAGTTCACTCAGTAGATGCTTCAACCTAGTTCATCTGAGCTACGGATAACGTCTGGGTATGCAGTACAGGTTCGCGCAAGTATCTGCTCCACCCAATTGACGTAAATAATCAACAACGCCTCAGTATGCAGTATACGTTCACAGTAGGGGCTATTGTATCGAATTTTGAAGCACAGTCGTGTGAAAATCCGACCCAACCAAATTCCTCCCAAAACGTTTATCCCTGTATATTCTACCGCCCCCGTTTCTGGCCGTTAATTGGCCTTGACCTAGATGTTTTTGTTTTATCGCGTCAATTGACAGTTGTGCGAATAGCCACTTGTCGCCTTTTGTACTTTGCTTGGGTGGTGCGTGCACCACGTTTTGGAGCTCGGCTCGTCCCTGTTGCTTTTGAACTTGTTGACTGCTCGAAAGAACTCTGTTGGGTATGAATGTCATATTATGTGCCTATAATTCCTCTGTAGGCTATTTGGCATCAAATTGTAATTATCTCATGAAAACGATCCGTCGATCGAAACTGTTGAGGTTGTCTAATTAATAACTTTGATCATTTGTTCAATAGTGCCGTGGTATCGTGAACCAATCTTGTTTTGCCCCTTTGGGATCGTTGGTTTATTGCTACGCGTTGGTCAACGTTTTCCCGGAAGATCGTACAGCTATGCCTACCTGACTCACTTAAGCTATGAAGAACGTCTGGGTATGCATTGTAGGTTCACACTAGTAGATGCTTCAACCTCATTCACCTGAGCCATGGATACCGTCTGGGTTTGCAGTATACGTCCACACTAGTAGCTGCTCCTCCAGAACCACTGTTACCAACAACAATTTGGGGAACGAACACATATGGGAAGTGATGGAAAACCTGTATTTGAAGCGTTTGGGGTACATGGTAATCATCATGTTTGATTCCGTTGATTGTCATATTCATTGGAATATTTTTCTGCACCGCGATCGACACTTGGCGTTCTAAACATCATAGTGTATCTGGCTAAGAGGTATACCTCCTGGTGACCAGCATGCAGCTTAATTTGATCATATTTCCGTATATTGTTTCGTATGAACGCCACGCCACCTCAATCTAGTTGGAAACAATGCAGTAGAGTGAATAGAATTCACTTCTGAAGATTTTCGGTGATAGTGTGGGACATGATACCCTTTTTTACGCCGTTCCAAATACACCAAAGATGAAAACACTCACATGATAGCGGTATTTTCAACCATTTCTAAGATCAACGTTTCATCGAGCAGTATCTACCTGAAATCTTACAAACAGGGAGAAATAGTATAAATATCGTATAGACAAGGAAGCTGGAAACGTTGTCATACATGTTTCACTATCAAATGTATTAGTGTTCCTGTTGGAATGCAATGCCAACACTGTATGGTCATATATTTCAATTTCGATCATATCTGTAAAACGCCGCAAAATAAAGCACTCTCAGACTATAGGATGACGTACTTCCTCTTGAAAATGACAATGATCGCAGTTATGAGACTTGAAAAAGTGAGCTAACGCCAATAACGATTTATTTTCGTGAAAATGGTGGGGAAAGGTTTTCATCACCAAACCAATACTTTTGGGACTTATTCGATGTATTTCAATTTTTCCATTAACGCCGCTTGTTTACAATTGATGTACTGTAAATACTCTGTCCGAAATTCCGATTTTAAAATTTTAAAAAATATTCAAAAACGGAGGATTTGCGCCAAAATGACCGTTTTGCCTTTTGAACGACCCACAAGGCGAATCTCATGAAACGGATTATTGCCCTACGTGTTCAGTTACTTCAGTTCAGCTAGTTCGAATTGCTCAATCCTCGTGATACATGCTATCAATCACGCTTTAATGTCTTAAGGAGGAAAACGATGTTGGTTGTTAGCTCGTTTACGTTCGAGCACAACCGTGACCCAACTGACTTGTTGTACGATGCACACCCAACAAATCTTCAGCTCACTGCTAGTGAAGTGATCGAGTTTTGGCATTTTTCGAGTACAATACTCCAAATGCGAAAATAAAGCAATATGCAGCGGATGTTTATGGCAAGTATATTACGTCAATGGATATTTGCAAAATCCGACATCGTTTAAAACCTCCGACAATAAGTAAGTTGGTTTGTGTACATTGATGTTGCAGAAAACCTACCCCAAATTCTTCATTACACAGAGAAAAACGGCGTATTGCGTGTCATCAAAGACGATGGTGATAGATACACGCACATATGCTTCGCGCGGAAGGAGCAAGTACAGTTGTTCAGACGTTTTCCCAACGTGGTCAACGTCGAGGCCACGCACGGAACCAACCGTCACAAGCGGGTCCTCTATCAGTTCGCATTTGCGGTTGTAGTTTGAAGCTAAATCAGTTTCTTGTCACAAATGGGATGGGCCATAGAAGACCCGTGATGTATGGTTATGTTTGGAGTGAAAAGCACGCTTCCCTCCGTCGTTTGTTTGAAATATTTTGCGATGTGATGGGGGATCACATACCTGTGAGAACGGTTGTGATGGACAAAATAGCGGCGCAAATGCGAGCAGCGGGAGTCGTGTTTGGGTGCGACATAATATTATGTTACTCCCATGTTCGAGACGTCGTGAAGAAACCCGTAAGTTGGAGTCGTTAACCCTGTAATCTCTATTAAGATCAATTCATTTAGAAGCCGCTATTTGTTTAATCGTATGGCGACTATAGATAACTCGGAAGAGAGTGAAAACTTCTGTCCATTTACGTTTAAGGTTCAACCACGATGTTGCGTTATTCAGGCGCACGGATCCAAAGTTTATGAAGTACGTAATGTGCAATTGGCCTTATATAAAGCCTAGGTGGGCCATCCATGCACAACCAGACGTTGTTCTCTTCGGAACCCAAACAAATAACCGTCTGGAGAATGCCAATGTGCGACTTAAGAAGCGCACTCATCCACAGGATCGTTTAGCCACGGCCATCACTTAAACTTGGTCCCACAGCGAGTGGCTAATGCGGAAGTTTGAGATGCAGTGCATCTATGGTTGTGACCGCCGTGGAGTGGTTAGTGTCGACGTGTACGTCAAAAATATACTGTCTCGGCTGACGACGTTCGCCAGTCAATTTGTGCTGAAGCATCTTGGAAATCGTGCTCCCCTACTGCATTGTGAACAACAAGACGAGTTCAAAGTAAACGCACCTCACGTAATATCAATTTTTAATTTCGGGTGAGCCATGAGGGTGCACAGTACACCGTGGACATCAGTGGTGGCACGTGTGAGTGCAACTTCTACCGGTTCATGTGGTTACCATGCATTTCCATGTTATCCGTCTTCAAAAAGGATTTCTATCCATATAGTGGGTTGTTGTCAACAAAACCGCATTTGTTCCAGGCCGTTTCCAAATCCATCGACGGTAGCTTGCCGAATACAATTTGCCTCAAAGCAGCATGTTCCGCCAAGAGGTTACTGTCGCCGTTACCAATACATTTCAACCGGATTGCAAAATGTTGCACCAGGGGTTGGCGAAGCTACAGGATGTTAATCCCAGGACTGGCAGTCGTATTTTCAAGGCTATTAGAGCTTTCATGCACCAGTCCATCGCGAAAGTTAAGGCGGCCTTACCACAGACGGACTTCCCCCTTGTTCCATTGAGCAGTAAGAAGCAGTCAAGATGGGGGGAAATGTTAACAGGGGGGTGCCCTGTGGATATTGTGGTGATCCTGTTAACATGAATGGTTACCGATGCAACAGCGACCGGCTAATGTTTCACTCAGAATGTATGAACAATACTGATTTATCGCACTGCCGTTTCTGCACGGGACAACTGCAACCTCCCTCACCAGGTAGGTTGTTAGTTCCTGAACTATTCGGTTTTAGTTGCATCCACCACAAACAACTTATTGTCCCCGACAATGAAGTCGAAAAAGAGACCCCGTCCAGCACCCGTAACTACTGATGACCAATTTATGTCGGACGATGAGTTCCGTGTTGTGCAACCGCGCAAACGAGTCCAAGTGAAAGTAATACCAAGTGATGTCACGGACGCCTTCGGTTATGTTAAGCTATGTCACCCATCTGAAGTTACCTAACGTTTATTTTTAGACATGCACACACAGCACGGAGAGGACTCCTGCCAAGGCAGAACGGAGAGCAACAAGGCTGCAGAAAACCGCTTGGAATGATGCACATAGTGACGTACTTGTAATAAATGAAGTCCAACACTTCCATTTTATTTCCCTCTTCCGTTGCGGCGTCACTGCGTCCAACCATTGGTCGTGGCGCTGTGACTATAGGGTGCACGTAGGCTGACTGTCAAGTATAAACGTCAGTGCGTTCAATTATTGACCTGTGAGGTTCAATGTACCATGTGGTGCATGTAACTTCATAATTTCATCCACTTCCTGGTTACTGTATTGCCAAACCAGCTTATGCCCGAATGCAATGAGCAGTAACTATGGTAATCAGTCCACACAGAATAAAGCTCACATTGTGCCCGAAAGTCACTTACTGCAGTCGTATCTACTTGCCCACGGTGTCGCTAAATACCTGGATTCCCAGTTCCACAAAGTGTTGATTATACAACCGCACATGTAAGTCAGCTGTCATTGACAGTTTAATGAATTATAGAATGCACAATTTACAGAAAAATATTTTATAACTTGTATCATGCACATTCTTCATTCTTTTGTTGCTAAAACTTCTTAAATTAACCAAAGTCTAAAGTTCAACTACCTCACCAACGCATTTTTTATCGAAATTTCGTAATTTTTCAATCTACCTGATAAAAATGTATAACACATTAGAACATACTTATTTCCTACAGCAAAATGAGCACATTTCATGTCTCCTAAAATACTCCGTCAATTACCATTCAGAATATACTAAAAATTACATGTTAACGGTCTACCCATGTGGGCATCTACTCCCTGCCGATAGGTTCACCGGTGGTAACACACGATATGAATTAAGGTTTCAGTGGGTTCATTATTTCTTTTTGACGTCAGTTTGTTCTATAGGGTCAATGTTTAAGGTAGAATATATAGTTTATACTGTAACGTGTGGCTGAAACCAGCAGGTGCGCTCTAGTTGAATTTGAATTGGTGACAGAGCGTGCTGCTGTGTTGTCGGCGCCGTTTTGGTTATTGTTTGTGTAAGTCGTGTGTATGGCTTACTGGGCCTTTGGCTCATGTTTGTTTCTTGTTGTTTCCTTTTGCAGGACTTGTTGGAACCCCTACTTCGGAAGAACGCTGTCCCCTGGTGTCTCCACATCGCCCCAAATTTGGTCCGCAGGTGCAAAGGACAACCCGAGGAGAAACAGCCGGTTTGCATGCTACAATACCACGCAACATTTACTAATGGTTAATGGGGAGAGTTTGAGGCAGGGGAGAAAACGCATCATGTGAATTGAGGTTATAAGTTGTTTATATAAGGTAAACGAGGGAGTATTTTTTCTCACATTTTTCCGTGGAGAGTTTTGTATGCCGGCCAAGTGAACCATCATTACTGGCTACCATTAATTGAAGTTTGATTGATTACCAAAGTGAACAGGTTATTACGAATGGGCATATACATAAAATGTGGAAAAGTGTTTATGTGGGATATAATCCTTTTTATTTTTGTTATTAGTACAACTCTATATAAGTGACGCACATGAATAAAATGAGGCGGTTTCGTGAGTGCGTAATGAATCGACTGTGAAATGGGGTGTGACTGATCGGTGGATACGCAGTAAACAGTTTCAGGCAAGCTGCTTCAAACGGGACTCTGATAGTAAAGAGGGGTACGTACATTTATCCTGCTGACGGCTAAATGCTCTCCGGACCACATCCAGAAAGGTCATCAGAAGATACACCAAGTTTGAAGATTGACATTATGTTTGATAATGTAAGGAAGTTGTCCAGGCACTTTGAAAACGCTGAATGCTGCTACTGGTTCTGATTTCAATCGGAAGTCTATTCCAAATATAGGAATGTTTTACAACAAGGAAGTTGGCGCGTATCAGTTTGCGAGCTAACAGGGTTGGCAAAATAGAATTCTTATTTCTTAGATCATATGAGAAGCTGTGTTTGGAATGAACGGCAAACGGTGTGGTGATGGCTTATGAGTGTATCAGTTTATACAGAAGTGTAAGATTCAACTTTAGTCTTCGTAACCAAAGTGGATCAGTACCAAGTGTTAGACAACGTTCCCTATAGGTGAGTGACGATGAATATCCTATTGAGCTTTTGGTAAAGGATCGTTGGAGATTTTGTAGAACAAGCCTATCGGAATTGCGTAGATGGCAATAAATGAAGGTGCAATACTCAAGTAAAAAGCCAGCCTCGCATCCGGTAGACCGAATGTCTTTTCGATACAGCCTATTGTTCTTTTTGTTCTCGCTACCTAAAAGCGTACTTGTTCAGAGAAATTGAAAGAGTTTGAAGACCATATTCCTGGATCTCGAACGGATGTGGCGGTGTTAATATGATGACCACCTTGTGAGACAAACCAATTGGGTATTTAACCCCCATAAGTGATAATGTTCGACTCGTTTGCTGAGAACGTCATGAGCCATGTTTTGCACCACGACTCCAAAGATGCTAGGTCACGTCGTATATTTTGTAGACATGAGGCGAGGTTGCTGGGCTGGCGGAATGTGTGAACGATTTTGATATCGTCAGCAAACAGAAAGGGTTTACCATGTTTAATAACATCGCATACGTCATTTATATACATGAGGAAGAGCAGTGGTCCCAGAAAGCTTCTTTGAATCACCCCACTAGTCACTGGTTTCGGCGTTGAGCAGTGCTCTCCCATTTTGACAGTTTGGGTTTGGCCTTCAAGATATGAAGAAACCCAGTTGTACAAGGAGTCTTGTATGCCAGAGGATGCTACTTTGATTAACAGGCGCTTGTGGGGCACAAGATCAAAGGCGTTTTGCAGGTCAAGAAGTATGCTAATGACCACATTCCCTGCATCGGCAGATACCGACATACGGTTAATTTATATATATATATGTATATATATGGTTATATATGTGGCTAAGTTTTATCGCCGTTTTGTTCCTAACGGTGCTAAGTCAATGCTACTATTGACCAATCTCCCGTTTCCAAACGATTTTGGTTTGCTATGTACAGTACTGCCACAGAGACTTTCTCAAGTATCAAGACAGCTTTAGCCAACATTACTATGTTGAACCACATGCAAGCTGATCCACGACTCTCTCTCTATGTACGGCTGCCTCCAACTTTGCCATCGGTGCTGTTTTACATAAAAGCGTAGATGGATCTACGCAACCACTTAATTTTTTCGAAGAAACTCCAGACCGCAGAAACGCGTTACAGCACCTTTTGTACAGAATTGTTGTCCATTTATCTTTCTATTAATCATTTTCAACATTTACTTGAACATCGAACATTTTGTGTACATAATGACCATAAATCCTTAGCCCATGCGTTCAACCACAATTAACCCAAGTATTCACCCAGGGAGATCCGACATTTGGATTTCATTTCTCAGTTCACAGCTGACATCCGATATACCTCCGGATCATCTGACGTGGCGCGGATACATTATGACGACCAGGCGTTGACGTCATCCACAAAGTCAGATTGATCGACCATGCCAGAATGGTTAAAGAACAAAAATCGGGCCCTGAACTGCAAAAACACCTACGGACTCCCTCAATACTAAAATTACAGACTGTTTCACCTCCTGATTCCACAGGAACCACTATCAGTTATATCTCCAAACCTCTCCCTCTACCATTTGTACCGGCATCCTAACGTCGGACAGTCTTTGAGGCTTTTCATACTCTTTCACACCCAAGTATACGGACAACTGTGAAACTCATCTGCAATCGTTTCGTCTGGTCGAGTATCAACGCCGATGTTTGTGAATGAACAAGAACCTGCCGTGCTTGCCAGCGTTCAAATGTATCCCGTCAGACTACGACCCCCAGTGGCACATTCACCTCCCCAGACACAAGATTTTCACGCATTCACATTGACATTGTTGGACTTCTTCCACAACCACATGATTTTACGCATAGTTCGACATGTGTAGATCGTTTCACGAGATGGTCCGAAGCAATTTCAGTCAAAGATACCACAACAACCACAGTGGCGCGCATACTGGTAGAGAGACGGGCATAAGTATTTGGAGCACCTGCAATTGTAACTACTGATCGAGGAAGACAGTTTCATTGTCATCTTTTTGATGCATTCATTAAGCTGCTTGGCACAGGGTAAATCGCAACTAAAACATATCATCCGTGTGCCAACGGCTTAGTCGATAGATTCCATGGTCAGCTGAAAGCTGCGTTGAAGGCCCATGAAGATCCGACAACCCGGACGGAACGCCTCACCGTCATCATTGTAGGCATCCGTTCGTCCGTCAAACAAGACATAGGCATTACTCCCTCGGACCTCATTTTTGGTACCACTTTACGCCTGCCAGGACAGTTGGTCGCAGGTTCAAACGCGCGGGACACTACAGATCCCGCTGATTCTGCCCAAGAGCACATGACCAGTATCAAACCATCGGACCCAAGAACGAACGAGAGATCGTTGTACATTCCACCGGACATGATGACTTGTACACACGCACTTGTCCGTAATGACGCTGACAAATCTCCCCTGCCTATTCGTAATAACCTGTTCACCTTGGTAATCAGTTAGACTATAATTAGTGGTAGCCAGTATTGACGGCTAACTTGGCCGGCATACAAAACCTCTCCACAGAAAACTGGGAAAAAATACTCCCCCGTTTACCTTATATAATCTTATTATAACCTTAATTCACATGATGCGTTCTCTCCCCTGCCTCAAACCTTCCTCATTAACCATTAGTAACTGTTGCGTGCTATGCAATACATATTCTACCTAATATCTCAT
>JTDE01004788.1:42638-54223 GCA_014338405.1 Paragonimus skrjabini miyazakii
GTTACAAACAAGAAAGTCTAAATTGCATTATCCGTGAAATTGTTGAGTGACTAACCTAAGTCATTCGTTAGTCACTCGATAGTTGGTCGACCGACTAAGTGTGCTACTAGAGCAGTCTAGAACTAGTTGCTGGTTACCCAATTATCGCAGAATGCCATAACAATTATTTCCAAATATTATATACTTCATTGGAAAAACACAAAAGCATTAATAGCGCGTAAAGTTATTGTCAAAAAATAGGACATCTACATTAATCCTCATATAACATGTGATTACTTAACATTTTCCCATTTAACACATGACATTGCGGTTTTTTCTAATCCCACGAGCATCCGTAATGCAGGAGAAGTTTTCGCGATGATTGGGCGCTCAAAACCACATATTGGCCGAGCGATTAGTGAAATTTTCAACTTTTTGACGCTTTCCAACAATCATCGAGGTCCTGTGTTGAAATCCACTCAATTCTTCACCCGATTTTGGAGCTTCCCGAACTCGTTCGCCAAAATTGAATTATTTCAACATTTTTCTGAACGAAATTACGTCAAATAACGGCGAAATCCTTTGAAGATCAATTTGCACGTATTTCCCCGCCTGACCTTGAACTAGTTGAAACGTCGTCTTTACCTAACGTTGTAAAAGGTAAATTAATGTAACATCTCATTTTCTGGACTGAATCCGTGGAACAGACGAACTACCTTCTTTCATTATGTGTGAATCGAAAGTTTTAAACTTTGGCTATTTTCCCTTTGATTACGTCTTCTTTTGTCAACAGATTTCATGTTTGTCTTGTTATATATCCATTTGTTGCTTTGTACCGCATGTAATTATCTGTCGTGATCGCGCACATCCGAGCGTGTTTCTCACAAATGCGTTGAGAAATACATATTATTATTATTATTATTAACCGTACGATGGCCCCTATCTTGTCCTCGGTCGTCATTTAAAATACTTCACGATCAAGAAGGGTAACAATAAGTACACCATCTCGCTGGGCAGGGTAAAACCGGCATGCATTGAAAAATCGTTGGCTCATAAACCGCAGCAAACGATAAAATTGCCAAGTTCCAAGATCACAACTGCCGGCGTTAGGACATGCATGCGATCAACAGCAGAGCAGTCAAACTCACTGTCACCACTGCCAACTACTACGAGGTCTGGCAAACGTGTGCGATACACCGACTGGCGACTCTACTACTGACATCGCATTCGGTCTCCATCAAAAGCGCTGGCAGGGGGTGATGTAGCAGCACTGTTGTGTGGTCAGGATCATATGTCTGGACCGACTTACCGTGGCACGTAACCAGAATGTTTGCCCACAAATCCACCGCTGAGCGACCCTTACGCGCATGCACCCGCAGTGACTTCGAACGACTCACAGCCAACACCACTGCAGTAAACGTCATGTGAACACGCACGCACACGCAGTAACACACAAAACCAACCTCAACTCGGACATTAGCTTACGACACGTGATTCAACCCAGTGTCCTCACCGAAGCCGACGGGACAACGAGACCGTACACACATGTGAACACAACTCGTCTGTGTCTCTCACGAGCCGGCGAACAAAACACAGCTACAGTACTCCGTGGACTACATCGTGTTTCCGTTCAGTAGATCACTACATCGACATCTATAGGATACCACCCAACACTTCAATAACATCCACGGATTACACCTCCGTATTTTGTCCGAACTCTCGCTGTAAGTGCCCTTGTTATCTTTGTCCGTTATTTACACTACAATTTGGTTGCGTATCCTTCTGATATTATTTAGATGTTTGGTTTTACCGATACTACTAACAACGTATTGCGATTAACAGGTCAGCAGTTAGAGGCATATATGAGCGTCTTAGCTGCAACTGTTGCGTGCGTGAGACCAGAAGGTCGATATGGTGGAGGGAAAAGATTCTGATTAGGTGGAATGTACTGCGGCAATTGAAAACTGCTAGCGGAATGTCCGCCGGAGGCCAAATGTAAGATTTTAGGACCGCTGTCCCTATGTGATTACATGCGTACCATTTGCAGCGCGGAACTGTGGGCTGCAGAGATTTAACACCTCGTTTTTGTAGACGGAAGCACGCTAACCTCCCCGTCCCATATCAACCAGGAGCCTGCGTCAAGTTTCTACATCCCGTACAAAAATTAGATGACAGGGAGATTCAGCGCCGACGGCATTGCTTGCCGTTAAAATTCGGCTGCTGATTTTGCATCGCGTTGGTGATGCATAGATGCAAGGTTTAGTGCAACGCTTGGCTCTATTACCAAAACGTCCGTGGTACCAACAACAGTCAACTTCTGACCGCGGTTTATTCCGCATGTGTGATATATCAGGTCGACAGACTGAGGAACGGCTTAAAGAAATTTTGTTTAAATCCTGTCGCAAAGCTGTGATTTCCGCTGTTACGACCTCAGTGTCTGTTGGACCACATTTTGTGATAACCACATTGTCGGAACCGCGCGTGTCTATTGTGAGACGTGGACTAAGTTGTAGAACATTCAAGCGGCCAAGTAGCTGCTGAAAACGCTCCACTCATTGATCAGCGATATTCGCCGTCTCGACGAGAGTTTTTGAACAAGCAACTGGAACTATCTCTTGCGTTTCTTTTGGCAGTTTGCTAAGTCAGAATTCCCTGATGAGTCATTCGTCTATGTGCGAGTGGGCGATGAGTTGCTGCATCTCTGCCAGTAGGGTTGCAGGGCGTTTGTCGCCTAGCTTCAAGTCGTAGAAAAGTTGTTGCACTCGGGTCTTTTCAGAGGGTGGCAGTCGACTAATAACTGCCTTTTTTAAGGTATCGTGCTCATGTTGTGCTGGTTGGTTTACTATAACATCGCGAGGCTGTATGGTGACTTCATTCGGAGGTCTGACTAACAGCTAACAGAACTTTGCTTGGTTAGACAAAACTCCGTCGTTAGAAAATTCTGCTTCTAAGTAAACAAACCAAAGAAGAGGGTCCATTTCCATAACCGTAGGAACCGCTAGGGTATTAGTACGGAATGAGGAGCTGTTAACGTCCTTAGGTAAAATTTCAGACATTGGGTAGTAGTTACACGGGTATGAGCTGTCAAGAGCTACTAATTAAACTGAACTGCGAACCTATATAATGCATTATACCTTGAACGTATACCCGAACAGAGAAAGAACAAACGGACCTTAGGTGCACGAAAGGGAATGTTTAACCAGTCAGAATACACGGCTATACACATTCTATCAGATTAGCTGTATACTGCATGATTTTGGCAGGAATAGACAGAATTTTGGAGGTTTGCTGGAACAAAACCAGTTCTGTACATAAGTAAGCGATGATTACAAATTAAACAGCTTACAAACAAATGAACTCCGAGCCTGGACTTAGCCATCGGAAAGTATCAGTCAATAATGCGGTAGCGTGAACAATTCATTTAGGAGGTACAATGTCAACAGAATGGTGAGTTCAAGCAAAGGTTTATAGTACTAATTTAGCGTGTTGCGTGTAACAGTGTGAGAAAAGTTTGACTAGTGTTTAGTGTAGTCAACAAATGGGGATAAACACATATAAAGAATCTAACGTAAGATAGTTCTACCAATAGGATATAGGTATAGTAGCGGTTGGCACTAACGTTGTGAAGGTTGCCAACGGTGAGCAGGTAGCGGAGCGGTAACGCCGCGAGGACGGATGTGTAGTTTTGGTTACTTGTTCCCCCCCGCGGACGTTTTGCACTTCTACTCTCAGGTTAGCTTGCAATAAGCCGAACAGAAACTCCGTTGGTTCTGGCCAGAATTAACATTCTTCGGGTCCGCACAACGGTGATGTAATAGGTGAAAAGGGTAGAAATGCATCAGTGAACCAAGGAATAGTGGCAAAGTGTGTATTTTAGACTTCGACGCTCCGGTCTGAAATTTAGTTCGCATTTGTTCCTTTTAGCAGACATACCTGCTGAACATCTCATTTTCGGCTGCCACTGTTCGTATTGTCTGAGGCTTCCATAACCCATCCGTCTTTTTCAGTAATCCACTGATCGGCCATCCGCAAGTTTCATCATCCTCTTGGCACTGTCATGTTGACCACCAGCATCAGGTTCCCAGCAGCATTAGGTTAAACTTGCGTTGTCTTTTTCTGTCGCTTTTATAAACCAGGAACTTTTTCTTTGAGCTATTGCGACCAGAAAACCTCAGCTAAATGTTATGTTTGTCTCAGTTTTCGTTTCAAGTTTAGAGTGGTCACGGTGTGCACACTGCCTGGTGAGTTAAACCTGAGCATCATTAGGTGGTTCGGAATCAGCGCAGAATGGTCTTGTGGGTCATCACGTCCGTCATTCAGTACTTTCTCCACTTTAGTCAATATGCTGCTCAAAACTTCTGCGCTCACCACCCGGTCACCTATTAGCGACAGAGGAATAAGACGGGCGGAACGTACGGGACGATTCCAAATTCCCCCTCTATGGCTTACCTTTGGTAGCTAGAATATCCATTACCGTGCCAGTAAACCTTTCCTGATTCCATTATCTGAGGTCTCCTCTGATCTCATGCTTAGCTTCTCGGAAATTAGTTTTGTTATCAACTAGATACTTATGGGAAACCCATGTCGCGAAAAAATCGAGGAAGGTTGTGTAAAAAGAGGTCGATCTCGAGGGTATGGACAGCTTCGATTTGCACTGCTGCCATTGTTGAGCAAGTGAAGGCGCATCTATACCTATTACCTATGCCACGACTACGTTTGATCAGTGAGGGGCAGAAGTAGCCCGCGCCGATGGCTGAAAAGCGTGAACGGTTTGGGAGAAAGTAACCTTCCAACATAGGAGCCATAATTTGTCTAGCAATTCCGGGATTGCTTTATTCCGCAGTTGAAGCAAGCACACAGTACGCCACGTAAAGCGGCTTGCTCTTGAGGTAGCTAGTGATGAACTTGACGTTCCGAGATAACTCAGAGTGTACCGAAGGGTTCACTCGTCTCCTGATAATGCGAAATCAACAGGTCTTTAGCAAAATGCTTGCCGGGCAGTACGATCGGGTATTTAGTTTCAAAGGATATTGGTGTCCGGTTTAATCCATCACGAATACATGAGTTCAGTGACCTCAGAGAGCTGGAATCCAACTTCAGCGACCAAATAGCCTGCCGCTGGCTACCGCAAATAAATTGGAATCGATCTATGTGGAAACATTCCTGCTTACAAGCTTTCATACGTGTACGTCAGAGTCTTTGATTGCTTTGATAGAGATCCCATCATCCAAGGTAGACACAGAAATGACTTACATGACCATAAAATCGGTGTAACCGTGCAATTTTCCGTAGCAACATACTCCACTTACAAACCGATGGGAAGCAGCCGAACCACCTGGCACTCCGTAAGGTGATGGAAACCTGTTCGCTGCTCTAGTGTTAGATCTGCAAACCAGCTAGAAAAGCCTTCAGGTTGTGTCGAAAATGAAACTTGATCCTCCCGCAAGGGTCCCTGACTGCTGAAACACTAACTTGTTCTTTGGTCCTCCGGGTGCATACCTGAAGACGCTAAGTGGGCAGGATCGTGCTTGGTGTTTAAATACTGCCAATCTTTCGGACTAGATGGGCCTCGGATAAGTGACAACCGACTGACCGTGAACGTTCCAAACCGACTGTATGTACTGCGAATAAGTTGGGAAAAAATCACTGGGTACATCCAGAACGTCGCAGACTTGACTCTCCCCAATACCTCATGGACGGCTTAGCTGGTCAATTTGGCAATAACAGCAGTCCTTGCCAGCTCCGTCCGAGGTATGCCTACAACATGCACGGCAGCTAATCTCGACCCCCAAGGCACCATGAAGCTGTAGACGGAGCTACTGGTATCCACTAGTCTGACGTATATGGCCGCTCTTCTGTCCACTTTTGATGCAACCGAGAGAACGTGCAGCTCCGTCTGATAGGGCCCTTCTAAACTTCGCGGTTTGATACAACGATAAATTCGTAATTCCGTCAACCCGTCTTGGCCGTTTAATCATTTCTCTCAGGCAATAATCTCTTTCAAGGCTAGTTCTCCATTCCAATCAAACTTTCTCCCACACACTTCTTAAAAAGGGCGGCTGGCGGTCAGTAACATTAAGGTCAGATAGTAGAGATAGGTAAGACAAAACAGCTCGTTGAGTAGTGTGACCTTGTCAGCTACCCATTTTAGAGTGTACGTCATTACCCTGTCCATCCCAAATGACCCCAGGGGTCTTCTGTGCTTATGTCTTCTGCCGGTCCAGGTTTACAGTGGCAGAGCTGAGGTGTTTAAAAGTGCTATAAAAGTCGATCAGACGAAGCCTACCCGTAAATAAGGTTGACTTCAGCAACATGGCAAACGATTGCATGTCCTTCGCAGTCGGCACGCTCATCAAACAGCCATCCATGTAGCAAGTTGGTTGTGGCACGTCCGCAGTAAGTTGTTCTTGGGTAGCAAGGTCAAACTGCATCGCTTGCCTCAAAGCAAGGCTTGCGCAACTTGGTAAAGAGGCAGTCTCAAGAAAAGTGCGCCGTAATTCCCTACGCCGTTGGTTTTTGAAGTATGTAGACTTTAGTCCAACATGAACCTTAGGTTATCGCGATCATCAGGAGGCGCCTTGACTTAATTAAACGTGGTTTCAAAATCATTTACAAATGCATACGGATGCTCAGTGAACGAAAGAAGTGCATTACTTATGTTGATTACCAAGTCTGATCCGGTAGGCTGCCGAGATTTTGAGGAGGTACTCTGGCATTTGGCAGCGCAATCAAAAACTACCTTAACATTGCTGGGTTGCTCGAAGTTTAGTCAGCAAGTCCTGCTTGACTGCCACGCGCTCCCGGTCTGTTGATGTGAACACTGGATGGTGCGGTGGGTACCAGATGGCTGGCCGTCTACTTCGCCTTCGAACACTGGAACCAGGTTAACTTGGACACTTGTGACTGACCCTTCCAACTTTGGCACATAAAACTTATGTAACCTATCGTGCATGAGATGCTTTTTCCAGCAGTTAATTATGTAACGGGCTATCTCCTTGTAGTTCGGCATACTCGACTGGTCATTTTTTCAAGGTTTGGCTGCCTGATATTGGCCGTCAACGAACGTTATGGACCTTCTCATGCACTCATGGAAAGTGTGAACTTTACCAAAAACGGCCAGCTGGAAGCACTGGATTTCGCTGAATTCAAAACTAAATACCCTCTGTAGTCGAGGCGATCCCGATGCATTACCGGACAAGTGGTATACTCAGATTTCCGGTGTGCCTGTACGACCCTCCATTTGTGTTGGTCCCAACGACAAACAACTCAGGGATCCAAGTACAACGTTTGGGTCTTCACTTTTGCTGAACCTCTGAACCAGGAACCGGTAAGCCATCGACCAGACATATCCGGTTAGCACGGAGGCTGTTGGCCCCGTAATCACAGGCAACGGTGCATCACTTAAAGGTGGCCAAGTCTGCAGCCGCTGGGTTGTGAGCAGTAAAAGAGACAACTTAAGTAACGAGTGCACAGACCAGGATGGATTACCGTAGGACTTTCGGCTGCATCCGATCTTTTCGTAGCAAATGATGCAGCAATTACCTGGACTTTGGTATCATAAATTAGTGGTTTCAAGGTCATCTCGCTGGGCTAGCCATTAATACCCAACCTCTCAAGCAGGACACTCTCAACCATTGTGGCATCCGATCTGCTATCCGGGAAGGCATGGTTTTTATTTCACCTGAGGGCCTACTAACTCTGACTGGCAATAATGCTGGTATTTCCTTGAGTTTATTTGTTCGGACGGTTACAAGGTGGACCTTACCCTAAGTTTTCGCCGAGGGTGAGTTTATGTTTTCTTGTGCTTCTCGATGCGATGAGGGATAATGCCGTGGAAAGCATCAAACTGCATTACAAGCGTGTTTTGTTCTACATTTTTTGGGCGATGGTTAGGTTTTAGACAGGAAAAACACAGCCTCAGTTCCTTGGCAGTTCCGTGAAGGCCGTCAACATTAAGCGAACTGGATTCTGGGCGTAGGTACGTACAGCGTGGCGCTCCGCACCTGGTAGATTGCAGTTTGCTGACATTCCTGCGAATCTAGTGAGTGCAGTCAGTTACGTAGGCACTTACTGCGTACATCCTGTGCTTACCAGCTTCAGGTTGTATTGTGGGAGTCCTAGTGCTTGGCTGCTAACTGCTGTTTGGGGGTTAGGTACCACATAGAGAAGCCCCGTGTTGAAGGCGTTTGTCTTCTTGTTTACAAATCAGGTCAAGCTAGCGAAGGACGGCGCTTGCCGTTGGTTTTAAATGGTACTTAGACTGCATTGGCATGGGCAGCCGTCAGATAATATCGCCTTATGCGCAACAGGAATTCACGTCGGATTCATAATATAGTTGTCGCCGAGTGGCACAGCAAATTTTAATTTTCTAAGCCAAATCTGTTGGACTCTGCGTCATCTTCTTTGAAAATACACCCTTCAGCCAGCGACCTAATACGGCAACGTGCGACAACGTGGGGTTGACTGAGGCGAAGTTGAAAGATGCTGACGGTCTCACTGTGCCCCAGTTCCGGCTCTAGTACAGTACACCAATTTATTGCGTCCAGTGTTTCTACTTCAAACTACTGGATGAAATACGCAGACCTATTAGCAACGTCGCCAGTATAGCAGTCAATGCTGGACATAAAATCTTTGAAGGACCCCGTAGTCTACAGTGTTGCTGCTGAGGTTCATCAAGTTCTTTTTCGGAATACCCATACAAATACTGATGAGGTTTCCAAGTTACCTGTTGATACCATTTCCTTCCGATACTTAGCACGTTTCTCCAGGATTGAATCCGCCAGTTCAATTTTGGGAGTCAACCTAGCAGGGACTTCATATGTGATTAGACGTCTAACCGTTTGCTACAACCTCGCCCAACAGCGCAGCACTGGAGCACAGATGGAGTAGCTAAAGGCTGAGGCAGCGAACAGGGGGGTGGCATTTCTGCTGAACTGATATTAACTAAATCAACAAGCAATGTATATTTCTCAACGGATCTGTAAAAACACACCCATATGTTTGTTACCGGCACAGATAATCACACCCAGTACGAAAAACAGCAGTTATATAATACGACAAACATGAAGTCCATCAGTGAAAGGGGCGGCAATTTTGACTTTCGCGGTGATTTGGCTTAAGGCTGTTCCAAAGGAAAAACGGTCATTTTGTCGTGAATTCTCGTTTTTTAATATTTTTGGAAACGTTGAGACCAAAACTTCGGGCAAAGTGCCTACAGCTCGTCAGTTGTAAGTTAGCGCCATTAATGGAAAATGGAGTACGTCGAATAATTGCTAAAAGTACTAATTGAGTGTTGAAAACATTTTCCATCATTTTCGCGAATACAACCCATTATCGGCATTAGCCCACATTTTCGAGTCTTATAATAATAATGATAATTATAATTATATATATTTCTCAACGCATTTTTGAGAAACACGCTCTGATGTGCGCGATCATGACAGATAATTACATGCGGTACAAGCAACAAGTGGATATTTAACAAGACGAACATGAAATCTGTTGACCAAAGAAGACGTAATCAGAGGGAAGGTAGTCACGGTTTACAACGTTCGATTAACGCATAATGAAAAATGGCAGTTCGTCTGTTCCACGGTTTCAGTCCAAAAGGTGAGATGTTGCATTAATTTATTTTTCTACAAAGTTAGGTAAAGACGACGTTTCAATTATTTCAAGGTCACGCGGGGAAATACGTGCTAACCAATCTTCGAAAGATTTCGCCGTTAACTGACGTAACTTCATTGGGTAAAATGTTGAAATAGTTCAGTTTTGGCGGAGGACGGGAAGTTCCAAAATTGGGCGGAGAATTGAACAGACTCCAGCGCAGGACTGTAGTGGAACAGATGTGTGAACTACAATAATTCTCGATACAAAGATAACGAGTGAAGTCAAGGATTGGACCAACCAAAGATTGACAATGTTCGTGAGACGCCCAATGGTGCTGGAACGTATTCAGATTATTCCAAGCGTAACTGAGGATGCGAAGTAACCGAGCTGAAAGTTAATCCAACAAATATGATGTTTTACACTGCGTAGCAAACACCGGCGTCGTAGGAAGAACCAGCAAGCGCGTGTAGCAGAGTTTATTCGAAAACGTGTTGTGTTGTTGTTTTTACTCAAGTAAAACAAAAGTGTACAATGTGGTCTGATGCAGCAGTTACGTAATGTTAGCAAAATGAAGTACGAAATAATGAGAACTACAGGACCTCGATAATTGCTTGGAAACGTCAACAAGTTGAAAATTTCGTTAATCGCTCGGCCAATATGGGGTTTTGAGCGCCCATTCATCGCGAAAATTTTCCTTGCATTACGGATGCTCGTAGGAATAAGGAAAAAGGCGTAATGTCATGTGTTAAATGGGAAAAATGTGAATTAATCACATTTAATATGAAGATTAATGTAATTGTTATATTTTTTGACAAAAGCTTTACACGATGTCAATATTTTTTGTATTTTTCCAATGAAGTATATAATATTCCGAAATAATTGTTATGGCATTCTGCGATAACTGGGTAACCAGCAGAAACTTCTAGACTGATTATCACGGGATAATCAAAACTCCGTCTGAAGTTTTGACGTCAGTTTGTTTTATAGTGCCAATTTTTAAGCTAGAATCTATATTTTATAGTTCATAATAGTTACCAATGTTTATTGAGGAAGGTTTCGAGGCAGAGGGACAACAAACGATATGAATTGAGGTTTCAGTGGATTTATTATGTATTTTTCACATCAGTTTGTTTTATAGGGTCAAGGTTTAGGGTAGAATATGTATTTCATAGCACGCTACAGTTATGGATAATGGATAATGGGGAAAGGTTGAGGCAAGGGAGACAACGCACGATGGGACTTGTGGTTATAATTAGTTTATATAAGGTAAACGAGGGAGTATTTTTCCCCACATTTTTCTGTGGAGAGTTTTGTATGCCGGCCAAGTGAACCGTCAGTACTGGCTACCATTAATTGAAGTCTGATTGATTACCAAGGTGAACAGGTTATTACGAATAGGCACATATAATGTCGATAATCGAACTGTTGTTGAAACATTAGTACTAAGCTTTTTATAATACTACAAACGTGGGAGACGCCTATAACCTAACTCAGCGTAGGACAATTCACCATGATTCACCACTCGTTGGTACCACTGTTGTTAACTTTTCCATGGAATCAGGATGTACGCTGGAATGGAAACAAGGTGAACTGCTAAAAGAATGATATTGAAGAACACTCCCAGCAATTCGCCGGGATGGTGCTTCAAGGCCGAGGCAAGTTGAAAACGGCCATTTAGGCGCAAAAAGAGATTTTTCAAATTTTTCGTGGAATATTAAAACGCATATTGCGGGACGAATATACATATTTTATGAAGTATAATAAAAGCGTTGCAGTGATAAAAATCAGCTATACGTAAGAATTGTCCATATTTGCACTTCTGTTGGAGAATATGTGTCGACATTTTTTTCGACAAAAGCATCATGTTGGCTTTCCTGATCGATTGTACGTCCTGAAAATGCGTCCTTCGGAATTTCCGTGGCAGAATACATAACCTGATTGAGAGAAACGCCCAATTCCGCGTGGTTATGTAGATATGATTGAATGTGTAATCCTCGACC
>JTDE01004789.1:0-14007 GCA_014338405.1 Paragonimus skrjabini miyazakii
TGACCACATAGAAAGGCAAACGAACTTGCTAACACCTTGAGGGTAGCTCGTTCCAGGCATTTACTGTCAGGCGTGAGAAAAACTAGGTGAAAAAAGATTAAACTTATCAATCCTATTAAGGTACTCCACTTCTGTGAGTTTTATAAATATCTACTTGGATCTATGCTACACCATCTCCAAAGTCTGTATGCAATTCCCAAGGTTTGACTGAACGTACGACGTACATAGAGAAGCCAGAATCTCTGATTCTCTCGGTTTGCCTTTCGGGCAGCTGTTACGCATTAGACTGAGGCCACGAAGATCCCGCTCACTTGGAATAGCAAGTACTTGATTTCTACTACTCGTTGAAAACTAATAAGATTTCAAATTTTTCCTATGCACCTAGGTGCTACTTCAATGCCAGCTTCAAACTGATATATACACCGGTCAACATCAAGTAGTAATTCCCAATGTGCAGTTAACTGATACATTCTTTTGTATGAAAATCTTAGTGAGACGCCTTAATAGAATCACGCCGTCTGTAAACAGACAGCATAAGCAATCCGTTTCCCGTAATAAGTCATTGATACTTATGGGAAAATAGAGAGGACTCAAAACTGAACCCTGGAAAACCCCAACACTACACCCACTTCGCAGTTTGTTCCATAAGGTCATCATTATAACAACCTTGGGTCTGGCCAGAAGATACAGTAGATAGGTCTACCACTCACTCCAACAGTGGCGTGAAATATCCTGGAAGAAGAAAACGTTACTGAAAAGGTCGAGAGAATAAAACGCTGAATGGAAAAATTAGAAATGGTACGAATGCAAGCAGGCCATTGACTGTGGCATACCGCCGCCTTGGATAGCATTCCTAACGAGCGGTGTGAGTGATCACGAGAACCCCAAACAAGTTGACGACACCAGCCCAAGTTGCCCAACTGAACAGCTAACGTCTTTATATTTCGTGATCACGTTATCGTTTAGCCATTAAGCCGTTTTACCCAAATGTTCGTCGTCGAGATAGTGTTATCCAACTAAGTGAAACTGTCCACGGTCTCAAGCGGATTGCCTGCAATGAAGAAAGTACGAGTGGAAATGCCCTAGTCTCGAAGCAACACTTTGTACTTTGAAGGTGCGAAGCGCATTCGACAAACCAGCTCGGTCACTCACCTTGTACAGCATGGTCTGCATGTCTTCGGCAGAGGAGTTAAGTAAGACAATATCGTCCGCATACTCCAGATCGGTCAACCTAATGCCAGGAAGAAGCTCAACACCAGGTACACTAGACTCCTCAAGCGCACCCCCCCCCCGAATGTCGTCCATGACAAATTTGAACGGGAATGGAGAAATCGGACACTCTTGACGACGAACGCCCGAGACGGTAGTCCATAAACTTGCACCCTGCTAGCAGAGTGAGCATACAGTGACTTCAATCGATTCACGTATTTCCCTGGTACTCTTGTGAAGAAGACAGCTCCAGAGAACGTTACGAGCAACTGAATCGAAAGCAGCCTTCAGGTCCAAAAAAGATCACGACTGTGGGCTGTCTGTAATAGTGCCGATGTTCCAAGATCCGTCGCAAGGTAAGAATGTGATCGACGCACCTCCGACCGGATCGGTATCCTACCTGTTCTTCGTGTATCTGACTTTCTGTGGGCTTAGTGAGCCGACGTATAATGAGGCCAATGAGTAACTTGGACGCAACAGACATTAAACTGATGCCCTGTGGTTGTCACATAGAATTCAGGCCCCCTTTTTGAAAACGGGAATTACTGTTGATAAGCACCAATCACGAGACACCTCTTCAGTCTCCTAAATCGCCTGGAGGAGTCTTCTCAGTTCTGATATCAACCTCTCCCCACCATCCTTGAAAAGAAAAGGAGAGAGAAGATCTGAACCAGCAGCCTTATTACGCTTCAATAACTTGAGTTCCAGAGCCACTTCTGCTTTCGACGGAAGGCCGTCTGGAACGCAACAACTGACCATTCGGGTCCCGTCGTCCACATTGTCTGGTTGAGATCAACTAAACTGTCCTTCGAAATATGCAATCCATCTGGCAGGTTGGCGCGATTGACTGGTGATAAGTGAACCATCTTTCACACATATGGTACTGTTTACACGAACTCGACGGTCAGTATAACCACGGATCAGGGAAAAAATGATTTCTGCTATTCTCGGATAGAAAAGCTCTGTCCACTTCTTTTGAATGTTCGACCAAGTGGTGCTCACGGTCTTTGCGTAAGCTCTTAGTCAGCTTGCGTCTAAATTTTCGACGGTCGTCATCATATTAAGAACCAGGTGGGATCGATCGACGTTTGGTCATGAGGTTTATCGATGTGATGGAAATCCAGTTCTGTCGCAACCGAACAGCTCTTTCGGAACACACCTCTTCACAGCATTCTTTCATAACGGCTGCGATTTGTTTCCAGTATTCGATAGGATCTATCACCTGACTCAAACAGGGCAATTTGTTCACCAACGCCTCCCATAAGCGTGTTTTACACTCTCACCGCTCGAATGCCAGTTAAGTAACTTGCACTTATGAGCATACGTCCTCTGGGCAAATGATAAAACAAAACGGTCATGCACAACGGCATCGCCCGAATCCAGGTGGTTTTTTCAACAGGCACGACAGCCATTAACGGAGTGGCCCCACATGAAACTGATCGCCGTATGATCCGACTGTGTCTACGGCTGGGAAGCACACGGAGGTCCCCACGTAACACAGTGCTTCTCCGTGTGTTGGAATATGGTGATCGAAACAGAGAGACCGTGGGATGCGCGGTGCGTTGTGCCCGGACTGTTACGATCCTCCCCTGACAGAGAAAGGCAAGAACAAATGCAAAGACCGCGAGCGGTATCTCTATCACGAACGAACAGAACAATACGGCAAAACGGTACGAAAATCAGAACGCAAGTATCGGAACCCAACTCTCGCAACTTATAACCCACCAACAAGTAAGGAAGAAGACGGCTTTCAAATGGGCTATAATTGCTGCTCAGCCTGAGGGCAAAATAGTGGAGTATAGCAACTGTATTTATAGGTTTGGAGCGGCGTTGGGCCTAGGCCACGCAACGGACCAATCAAAGGTAAGCGCAAATGTTCGAATTTCCGAGAATTCTGGCGGGCATTCAAATTCCCTAAGATGAAAAATCCATTTTTTTTGGAAAATAAGGCGAATTCTTGGGAAAAAGTGCTTTTCCCACCACGAACGCTAAACATGCCTCCTTATCGCTTCTCGTCGGAAGAGAGACGACTAAGCTGAGCATTAAAATCGTCCGCTAGTATGACAGTGTGTTTAGTCTACGTCAGAAGATCAACGAGGGCGGCATAGAATGCGTCCTTAGCGGCATTTGAACAAGTGCTCGTTGGGGCGTACGCTGCAATAATGACCACACCGAGCTTTTCTGATTCGCGCTGACAGACCTTAACCATTGTATTGAGTCTGAAAGCGCACGAACTATTGTGCATTGGGATCCAATCGAGCAAACATTGTTCTGCTCTGGAATTCAGTACGACTCCCACTTCAGCTTGATCACGAAGTTCATTTTCGGCGTCACCAGAAACCTTGAGAGAGAAGCGCTTGGAGTAACAGTCATCTAGAGGCGAGCTCAAGTGAATGGTGATCCTAGAACCGTAGACTCGCGTCACCGACACAGCACACGTTAAGCTCTAGTCTCGAGAGAGTACTTGCCGGAGCAGTTTGTTGACCGACTTTTCGGAAAGTGTGAACATTGAAAGTGCCAATGTTTATCAATTGTCTTGGCATCAGAAAACAATTATCGCCCGGAAGCACATGGAAGGCAGAAAATGTATGGCGCAAGATAGAAAGTCGTGGTGGATGATTAATGTCACTGTCGGGAGAACGATAACTTCCGACACTACCCAGCCGTTTATGCCGCGGAAGAGGGTTGACTTGAGGGACCCCACCCCGAGTCTCTGACTCAAAAGTCTGACCTACGAGATAACATGATACAGCTTTCTTAAGGGACCCTATCCGGAGCCAATAATTCGAGAGTCTGACTCACTTGAATGTAAAGGGCTAGCTCGAGGGCGCAATGAATAATACATTCGTGTCTGATTCGGAGTACTGCTGTGAGCAGGGAATGTATTTGAAACTAGATCAGGCTTTTGGGCGACACCGGATGTTTCCCGACCGTACTGGATAAAACGCCGGCAGTCACGGTCAACAGTTGGGCGACCGGAGTGCTCTTTGTTTGAGAGTGCCTTCTCTAACCGCTATTTCCTGATAACGAAGATAGCAGTGCTGTAACTTTCAAAATAGTTATGCTGTATACCCATAGGTTCGTACCTCACTACCTAAGCATTTTTACGTGGTCAATAGTGCGACATACAATCCTATGAGTGCATCTGCTTTCCATACGACTGCTCCGTTTTGGTATGTTTCATAAGGTTGCACCTAGAAGGATCGAAGTCCTAGTCAGTATAGCCCGCCGGATCAAAGTAGCAAACAAAGCCGACCACCACGTCAAGGCAGCACTATAGATCAGGACTGTTACCCTGACCAGTACTGCTAGCATACTTGAGGAACGGTCTTATATAAACTCCGCAAAGCGTTCGAAACGCTTTCTTTTCTATGGGGGAGAAAGTGCGCTTAATCATTCTACGGGCGAGAAATCCCCTATGTGCCCACATCTCGTGGTGGCACACGAATAGAGACGACAGCCAGACCTTAAGATCTTTCTTCAGATCAATCTGCATGATATCTACTGTGCTGAACGTACTATGAATCACGAAAGCACTGCCAGAATCTCCACCGAGTGACGTGTGCGCACTTACAGTGGGAGGCTCCACTCATCGGTTTAATTGCGTCAAGATCAATCTATAGTGGGCTGGGAACAGTGGCAACCCAGACTTTCAGGTCATCACCGTATAGAAAGGCGGTGTTAGAAATATTGTCGGAAAAGTTGTTGGCGTAAGGAAGGAAGAAAATGGAATAAGCACTGACCCATGCGGAACGTTCGCAGAAATCGGAGAGGAAGACAAAATGTCTGTTTTGGTTTTAACTCTAAGCGTTCTGCTATCAAGAAAAGAAGCAATCCAGCGAGGAACCTCTCGTTGAATACCATAGGCTCTTAGGCTGCGTCTGATAGACTCGCATGAGACACGATTAAACGTCTTGGTGAAATCAAACAAGATAGCATCTGAAATAAGGCCATTGTCTTTGGCTCCCATCATACCATCCATCAAAATAAGTGTACTTTACGTGCATGATAGGTTAGGAAGGAAGCGAAGCTGGGTAGAAGAAAAAAGATGATTTGACAAGAAGTGGTTGAGGATAGCGCGCTTTAATAAGGGCTCTATTATTTTGCACGGAGTGCTAGTAAGACTGGTTGACCGACAGCTAACCGGAGAGTGTAGGTCACCACTTTGAAGATGGATATGACCGTCGCCTCCTTCTATGCAATATGGAGAATGTCAGTTCGGAGTATCTGTTTAAACAGCTCACAAAAAGGCTTCTGGCAGACTAGTAACTGCTTCTTTGAGATCTTGTCGGGACCCATTGCACTGTATGAATTAACCCTGAATAAAAGGTCTTGAACATCTAACATAAGAGACTCAGCGGTAACGAATGGTTGCCGGAAGTTCTACAGCGGTAGGATAGAGCGCCAGTGGTGCAGCTTTGTAGACAACCGAATAGTACTCCCTAGATAACTCGGCCACAACTAGGGAGACAGATGAAGTCTCTCTGTCGGGCAGTTGTTAGGGAAGAGCCGAAGGTCTATTCTTTCTTGGCTGTCGCATACGCTTGAATAGGGACCTTCTGTTCTCACGGGCTCTTAGGAAGATATCCTCTTGTACGAGTATGATGTGTTCACGGATTTCCCGCTTGCACCTATTTCGAACAGTGTGGAACGCATTTAGGTCCTCTGAGTTTCCCATAAGCTTATACTTCGCGAATAAATGGGAGCAGTCATTTAGGAGAGGACGGAGGGATGAGCAATAAGAGAGGGTGCACAGTTTGTGCGGTACGGACAAACCGTCCGATTTCTGAACTGCGCTTTGAAACGCATGGTAGTTGTGGTCCATGGAATCACAACCAAGGATAAGTGATTTTAGATAGCGTCTCATGCCGTTAAAATCAACCTGATTAAAATGTCAAATCGTGGACTTTTTGCTGGGTGTTGTAACCAGTACCAAATACGATCAAAGGTAAATAGGTAGTGGTCACTCCGTCTACAAGGTGACTCATTAGTGATAACTAGGCCGAACAGAAAGTGTACCTGACCAGAAGGATGCTGCATCGGGAGGTGACATGCTGTGTCCAAGCTCTTCGTCGTACCAAGATCGAAAAGGAAGTTAAGAATCCGCCTTCATCGTTCTGGTTATCTTGGATGCATTAAAGTCACCTATAATAAGTAGATGAGTAAAACGCTGTCGTCCTAGGAGGTTTTCTAGCTCTTCCGAGAACAGTGTCATTGTCGGTGACGTTGGATAAGGAAGAACGATAGGTAACCCAACTAGAAATAATTCTTGGCCACGCAATGCAAGTGAAAGCCACCGAGCGTCACATTTATCAGAGGACTGAAATCCACCGATAACTGTGGGTGTCTTGAGACACTGCTGCTGAAGAAAAATCGCGGCGCTCCCATTATCCTTTGAACAGAGTCAGTTCGGAAAACTGAATATCCGGGGTCATTCAGTTTGCAGTCCAATATCACTTGTAAACCAGGTCTTAGTAAAAGGAAACATGTGGTTGTGTCATGAACTGTCTGATTTCCAGCAATTTGTTGAACAGACTGAGTTCATGTATATGCACTTAAAAGCTAACTTCCCGTTAGATTTCGCGAAAAAAAAGAAAAAGGAAAGTGCGAGGAAGAGCCTGGGAAATGAGACCTGAGATTGAGGAGGGTTATGGGGGTTGGACACGGTCTGTTCTGTCGCGTTGTTCTGACGACCTTCTGCTGCGGCTGCGGGCACGATATCGTCGCCTGTGCGTATGTCAACGATCCTACAGGACGGTTGACCAATATTCTTTGTGTCGCAGCTTGTGGCCTCTGTGTCCTTGTTAAATTCCGCCTTTTGGGAATGTTTAGAAGTTTTGTTCTGCGGAAACTTCAACTCTTTCGCTTGCTGGAAGCGGGATTTGAAAGAGGGCAGTGTGTGTGGTGTTTTCGAACCAGTGATAGAAATACCAGATAGGGCGGGCCAAAGAAATGTCATTTATTTCACAGGAGGCAATCTCAACAGGCTCTTTCCGTTTTGAGTTCTTGGAAGAAAAAAATTTTCTGTACGGCCGTTTAGTAGATATTGCAGCAGGTAACTCGGAAGACGGTTTTTCACCGATTTATGTACACTCGACATTTGTGCCTATGTTTGGGAGGTTAACCGTTGGAATGACGCTCACAGAAACGGTGTCCTCGCTTTGTACTAGACAGAAGCCTGAGTGAACACTTCGGGAACAGAAAGTGCAACCATAGTCTCTAACTGTAGTTTCCGGTCAGCCATGACTTGTGATTTTCTCCTGGCCCGCAGTTCGCGCTTTACCTTCTCTCTAGGTTGGCGTTGACGGACTTCAAAGTCATTGTTTTCCCAGCATTTTCTCGGCGTTGAGCATGGCAGGTAAGGTTACCGAAAGGCCCACTGACTTTTAGTTGACTCGGCGCGCAATCTGCTCGCGAGTACGACGTTTGTGACGTTCAGTCACAAAGAAGACGTTGAGACTGATTTTGCTAGCTTAAGTAGAGGTGCTGCGGGTAGCATGCCCCTTAAAATAACTCCCCCTTCCATGAGAGTGTTCTCTTTTATTTTTACCACAGCCTTCTCTACATGTACAGTTGAGAGGGCAACCACATTCTGGGTGGTTGCAACATCAGAGAGGGCAAGCGCTATGTATTCACTCAGGGACTGTAGTTTCAACTTCATTTGAGATAGAGCCCGTTGGTAATCATCGATCCTACTCTCTCTGGTAGAAATAAAAGGGTATACGGAGTTGGGGAGAGTGTCGCATTTGCAATCACAGGTTTTCTGTGTCGCTCAACTTTTTGCGACGCACGCGTAACCAGCCATGGAAAAAGCCGCGCCTTGGCTGTCGTCAAGCCTGCAGCTCATGTAGATAGAATGGAGAGATGAAAAAGCTAGCTGCATGTATTGGTCTACGTTGAGGCCGGTGCATTCGAAGTGGTAGCACTTCCGGTACGGATGGCACTGCATACCATTTTGTAGTGATATTCTGCGCCCATAACGGCACTCGCTGCCTTGGTGAGTGTCTGCTGAATTTCAGCAATGTCAGGTCTAACGTGAGTCACTGTCAACAAAAACAGGTAATACACAATATAAAGCAGAGTTTTCAATCAATCAAAACAGACACAGCAATTGATTTGAAACGGAAAAAAACAGATATTATAAAACGCAAACAATACAACGTGTAATAAATCAGTACGTTGTTCGAAGATGAATAATGATAGTCGCATGTAATTTGATGCAGAGGACATCAACAGAACAAAAATGAGTAAGCAATGACAACAAGGAAAGTTGAACCAAATTCCGAATTACCCGCGACCAGTCTATAAGTGAATTGCTACTTTACTTGTTGCCATCTTTACAAGAACCCCTAGGAGATTCCATAATAACATGAAACGCAACCAACACTATCAAAAAATAACTCCGTAGTTCGCGAAAAAATACATCACGGGGGTAGATCACATCAGAATATAATGGAATACAATACAGAGTCCGAGCGATGAAAATGTACCAACACACCATCTTACTCAATATACATTCACTTCATCCCGTAGTTGTAAAATTGCAATTGTAAGGTCACGGCCTCAGCTAGCAACTTCTAATGGGAGTTCGTTCCAATGGTTGATAACCCTGTAAGAGAAGAATTATTGTCTAAGGAAGGTACGGGATCGAAGCTTATAGAACTTCTAGTCGTGACCCCTCCGCCAGTTATTAGCTATTGGGGTAAAGAATTGCTGCAGGAGTCCTGTGCGACAAGAAGAAGCATTTAAGGGTTAAGTCATCGCGAAGTTTTCGAAACCCAAGTGAATAAACATCAAGGATTTCAAGAAGAGACTCGTAAGAGAAATGTCGCAAGCCAGTGACCATTCTGGTGGCTACTCGCTGGACACATTCAATGGTGAATATATCCCTTTCCACACTGGTGTATACGACTTGATTAGCATACTCAAGCAGTGGTCTTATATAGACCCCTTAAAGCGTTTAAAGGGCACGCCTGTCTATGCGGGGAAAGGCCCTTTTTATCACCCCAAAAGTTCCAAATTTCTTCTGGTGATAAGAGGAAGATAAACCAGACGAAACCCCAATCCCTAGGTCCTTTATAAGGTTGACTTTCGCGATATCTATTACAATATGTGCACCGTGTATCACAAATAAGTTCTTAGAGTCTCCTCCGAACGACATATGTGCACACTTGTCCTTTAGTGGGTGGCTCCAGTCATCCGACCAGCACTTAATACAACCGGTCGATAACCAACAAAAAAGTGGCGATCGCCTGCCTTAAATATAGGTGTGACAATAGCCTCAATCCATTCCTCCGGAAGAGTGCCAGCCCGAAGTGTCTGTTTAAATAGACTATGGAGTGGCACTGCCAAACCAAGGGCCGCTTTTTTCAGGATCCCAGGATGGATCCTGTCTGGTCCTATTGCCCTATAAAGATTGATTTTAAGCAACAGATCTTGAACGTCGAACGCAGAGAATTCAGTTGTTAAGTATGGGCGTAGGACATTTCTCCCCGGGAGAATCGGATGCCAGGTTGGCGGAACCACAGTGTAGACTGCTGAATAGTATTCTACGAACATCTCAGCAACCAATTAAGGGTTGGTGTGGGTTTCTCCCATCAGGAAGCCGCTAAGAAAGCGTTAAGGGCTTTGTCTTCTTCTGTCGGCGCATGTACTTGAAAAAAAATCTTATTCTCGCGGGCTACCAGTAGGAATTTTGACTGTACTTGTTGGGTGTGTTGATGGATTTCCCACTTGCACGTGATTATTACAGAGCGAAAGGCATAGAGATCACCCGGCTTGCCTGTTAGCTTCTGCCTACAGAACAGACGGGACCGTAGGTCAAGAAGGCGACCTACAATCCGCGGAAGCGGCGCACGACAGGAGGACTCCTACAGTTGGCGAGGAACAAACGCTTTATCAGCTTTTGAACGGCAGCCTGAAGAGAAAAGTAGTTTAAGTTCTGTTGGGTGAACAGCCACCAAACAACAATTGCATTCATTTATTGCACCTTTACATGAATCAGTCACGAGTTTGAGTGTAACTAGGAATGTCCTCAGTGCGTCAGTCTGCTTTACGGAAATTTCGGAGTGAAGTCTTCGTTGCAGCATTTTGAAACCAGTAACAAATAAAATCAAGAGCTAGTAACATGTGGTCACTATGCCCCAACAGTGGCTTAATGACCATTATCTACCAGGTGAGCCTCATTTGTGCTAACTAGGTCAAGCAAGGAAGGTGTACGTTTTGGACGGTGCCTTGTAGGTTTTCCGGCATGCTGTGTCCAGGCTTTCTCACGGATCAATATTGCTAAGAATTTCGAAAATCTCCAGTCAGAGTCTTCACGAGAAGCAACAATACAGTTGAGTTTGGGTGCGTTGAAGTCACATATAACGAGGAGATGGGAGAAACACGACAGACGGTTCAGGGCAGTAAGAATGGCTTCGTCGTCGGATGCGCAGTACGATGGCGAACGGCACATAACACCGACAATTAAAGACAAGAACAACTTTCCAGATAACTAAGTAATTTTCAGCGATGCAGTGCGACGGGAACACAAATTACAGAAAATAATTGATGGGGCAGTGCTCTGTAACTAGTTCATTTTGGTCACGTGTGCGTCGCGCGAAAACTGGCAGCTTTAAAGAAGGGCGCCCTTACGGGTGGTTTATCTATGTCCAGTGCACACGACCTGTATGCTCAAGGAGAATTAACAGTTCTATCTGCCACAGAGCTTCACCTACAGCCGATTTTTAAGTCGTCGCCACCAGTACTTTCAACTAATCAGAAAAACTTCTACTTCCGCTGGCCACCAATCCTTTACTACGACGGTGTAACTATTGCTATCATCTATGTAGGGCGTGGACGAAAGTCCACTATACAAATAGGCGCACTGATATTTTTTCCCGCACTACGTATCGATACATGTATAAGTATGTGCTGCTGATACGCACACGCTCTGGTATTGAGTAGACAATGGATTTATCCATAAGCCGACTAAAAAACTTCGGCTGTTCAATTTTTTTCTCAGGGTGTGAAACGTAACCCGTTTCCGGCGCAAACATGCTCCATACGACCGGAAGTCAAAATGATAACAACACAGCAGCTATATGCGTTACTATAATATATGAGCCGGCCGTCTTTACTCCGAATATCCGTAACACTCAAGTGTTACGGTCCGCAATGGTGGATCAACTCTGGGGCAGCGTTGACACACTGGGAGACAGCGCTACATCGAAGTAGGGGTTTTAACAAACGTTCTACAGAAGGAAACTATACAAACAAGCGTCATCCAGAGGCTCAGTAAGCCATGTACACGACGTACACAAACTGAAACTAAAACAGAGCCGACAACACAGCATCAACACGGGAAGTGGGCCCGCAGCTGTAGGTTTTTTTTATTAATCACTGCGATTAAACAACCGTCCATCGATTAGAACGGATATGATTCTATGAGAAATAGTCAGAAGCGTTCGCTAAAAAGTCACAGTCATGATGTCGGCAACACACATCATGAAACATTTCATGCACGTTTATTTAGGATGGTTTTTAAGGTCTCGTAAGTCGTCAGGAAAACGCTGAAGCATTTTCAATATGAGACAAGAAGATTTGTCTACGTACATAGGTAGTTTTGAGCGAAGTAGCGACGGGAACGCAACCGCACATGTAAAACAATAATTACAAGAGCAGTGCCCCGTAACTAGTTCCTTTTGGTTGTGTGCGCATCGCGCAAACAGTGGTAGCTCTAAAGAACAGCGACTACGAGTGGTTTACCCGTGTTAAGTGCACAAAACTCGTAGGTTCAAGGAAGGTTAACAATGCCTCTATCCGCCACAAATTGTCACCTTCGTTTGGTTTCCAAATAGGCCCCAGGAACATTTTCAACCAATCAGAATAATTCTCACACGTGTTGGCCATCTACCCAGTAGCACACTATACTACACAACCCAAAATCAACCTGCGCGCTTATTGGTCCGCCCGTCAAGGTCAGCGATTCAGCGATTCAAGGTTAATTCAAGTCAATTCAATTCACAGCTATTCAGCGATTCAGCGATTGATACACGAGTTCGAGGCAGGGGCCCAATGGTCCCGGACCTAGTCGGTTTTTCTTGATCGATGTCAAGCGGGCGTCTGTTGACCTGAAAGGCATTCAATGAAAACAGGGTGTAGCACCGCTCTTGGGAATTACAGTAAATATCAAAAAACAAGTTAAAATTACTTGCATAAAAGGAATTTGGGAAAATGAAAGTCAAGTAATGCTTTGAAGCGATCGGCAGAAGCGCTACTGACGACCTCAGCAGGGAGACTTGTCCGGAAGTTAACAACCCTGTAGAAAAAAACTGCTGTCTAATAAAGGTCCGAGGACGAAGCTTGAAAAGCTTTATGTTATGTCCTCGCCGACTGTCGTCATACGCTACAGTGAAGAACTGATCAACGAGGCCCACTTTAAAGAGGAAGTGTGTGAAAATTAAATCACCGCGGAGTCGTCGAAATTCAAGTGGGTATAGATCAAGAATTTCAAGTCGAGACTCGTACACTACATTACTGAGACCTGTGACTAGTTTGGAGTCACGCGCTGGACACGCTCAATGGATAATATATCTTTCTTCACGCCATAATAAACGACCTGATTAGCATACTCGAGGAGCGGCCTTATATAAACCCCGTAAAGCGTTTGGAACGCTTTCTTGCCTATGCGGGGGAAAGTGCGCTTAATCATCCTAAGAGTAGCAAACCCTTTTTTCGCTGCCATCTCATGGTGATACGCAAAATATAAGTTAGACGACAGCCAGATGCCCAGATTTTTCTTCAGATCGATTTTCATGATATCTACTGTGCCGAGTGCACTGTGAATCACGAAGGCGTTGCCAGAATCTCCACCGAGTGACATATGTGCGCACTTACTGTCATTTAGTGGGAGACTCCAATCGTCCGACCAACGCTTAATCGCGTCAAGATGAATCTGTAGCGCACTGGGATCAGTGGCATTCCAGATTTTTAGGTCATCTGCATATAGTAGGGCGTTGCTGGAAATATTGTGCGGAAGGTCATTTATATAGATAAGAAATAACAGAGGACCTAGCACTGACCCTCGAGGAACTCCCACAGAAATGAATGAGGGAGATGAGAGGTCTGATCCGGTTTTAACTGTAAATGTTCTGTTGTCAAGGGAAGAAACAATCTAGCGAAGAATCTCTCCTTGAATACCATAAGCTTCCAGTTTATGTTCCAGGGGGCCGTGCGGGACACGGTTGAAAGCCTTGGCAAAGTCGAAGAAGGTGGCATCTGAGATAAGGCCATTGTCTCTGGCCTCCGTCAGATTGTCCCTAAAAGCAAGCGTGTTAGTTATGCATGACCGATTAGGAAGGAAGCCATGCTGAGTAGGAGAAAAAAGACGGTTTGACAGAAAGTGACTGAGGATGTCACGCCTTAATAAGCGCTCTATTACCTTACACGGAATGCTAGTAAGGCTGATTGACCGATAGCTAGCCGGAGAATGCCGGTCACCCGCTTTAAACATGGCCGTGACCGTCGCCTCTTTCCATGCGCTAGAGATAATGCCAGTCTGGAGTGTCTGTTTAAACAGCTTATAAAAGGTTTCTGCCAGACTAGCAGCCGCTTCTTTGAGAATTCTGGGATGGATCTTGTCAGGACCCATTGCACTATAAGAATTTACCTTAAATAGTAGGTCCTCAACATCCAGCACGGAAAACTCAGCGGTAAGGAGTGGTTGCCGGAAATTCTGCTGCTGAAGGATAGGGTGGCAGGCCGGCGGTGCGACGTTGTAGACTAAATAACTCGGTCACAACTAGGGAGTCAGAC
>JTDE01004789.1:16653-34327 GCA_014338405.1 Paragonimus skrjabini miyazakii
GCGTGCGTGAATGCCTAGCGGCACAGCTGCGCCTTGACTCTCGTCAAACCTGCAGCTCATGCAGATAAAATTTAAAGCAGAAGAAGGGAGTTGCTTGTGCTGGTGTTCGTTGAGGCCAGTGCATTTGAAGTGATACCACTTCTGGCACTGGTGGCACTGCATACCGTTTTGTACGGACATTTTGCATCCATAACGGCCGCAAATGCTTGCTGCCTCAGTCAACTGAGTCCCAGCACTGTTACATCTCACTAGCGTCATTGTCAACAAATACAAGAACTACACAATTTAAAACAGATACCGAAACGGATACAATGCAACCCAAAGGTTTCAATGTGTAATTATTAGGTATGTTATTCGGTAACAAATAACAGTAATCGAATGTAATTTTTGATGCACAGGGCACCAATAGAGCAGAAAATGGGTAGACAACAACAGCGAGAAAATCTGAATCAAATTTCGAGTTACCCGCGCAAACGACAAGTGACGGACAGGAGCCAGAGTGTCCAGATTCTTGCGTCGTTAAGGCCGGAGCCTTCAACGCTCCGACTTCAAGTTTTTTGATTTCACGTGAGGTATCCACTCGCGACTTCTATACAACAGAGGAAAAGAGCACCAACTAGAGTATAATTTTACAAAACTGTTTGTTCATTGTTCGTTGTTCATTGAAAGAAGGCAGGAGTCGCTGACTGTGTAAGCCTCTTCTCTGAGCTTCTCGACACCGGAGTAAACAGGGTTAACTATCCTCTTTCTTCCAGCGCGCCATCATATGCTCACCTAGGAGCCTCTTGAAGCCCACGTCATTGGGTGCTAGAACCACCTGCGCTGGTAGCGCATTCCAACTATTGACGGCCCGCCGTGACAGTCGAAATACGGCATGAGGTCGCCTCGATCGTTGTTTGAGAATCGTGAGCGGATGACCCCGGAATCTGTGCTCATTTCGAAGGGGGAAGTCTGCTCTTAGCTCTTCACCCATATCGCCTCGCAAAATGCGGCGTATCACGAACAGGTCACCGAGGAGCCACCGATAACTCTGAGGGTACATGTTTAGATGCTCTAACCGCTTCTACTCGTGAGGAATCACACACACTTGAGAACACTTCAGATTACGAACTGAAGATTTGCATCCATACCCATCAATGTTCAGCCATACTCACTACCGCATACGTCTCAACGTCAATCCTCGTCACTGCCTATCTGTACGAACTGGCGCATACATCTAACATTATGTATCCGCTACTACTAAAATTCTCTGCAAGCCAGCACGTATGGTACGTCTGCATTCGCATAGGCTTGCACACATGGAGTCGCTGGTTCAAGTTGATGCTTAGCCCCCAATAGCTCATGCTCAACGTAACTAGTTCGCGACAGTGAAGCAGAGGTTGTTATTATGCCCGTGTTGGGTGCGAATCGCTGCTGACCGAATAGAAATTGGGTATAGTGAAATAGCCGAAGAACATTGGGGGAAGTGGATGCATCCCATTTCATAAATATGAGGCGGTAAGGGAGAAGAAAAATGTGTACATATACACATATTTAGATGTAAATGTGACAAGTCTTTTGCTCAGCGGAAGCAACCTTCCACAGGATATATACTGGCTCAGGGAATAAACGGGAAGCTGACTAACCATGCTCCGCAACGCATCATGTTTTGTATGGGCTGCTTTTTTGCAGTTATGTTTTTAGAGGTGTGACTGTGTGTACATTAGTCAGCCCATTTCGCTCCTCCTAGATATCCTGGGCCTCAGGGGTTGGGTGGGAGTGGTGCCTGATTAACCTATTTTACCAGTTACGACCGCTGAACTGGATCACAAGAACAGAAGCGTAGTGGTAACCGCAGAGAAATCCAGGCTGTCGCTTTATCATCAACACACCTTGACCACAGGGTCATCTTTTTTTCTAGGGGTAGCATCTTTGGAACACTGGCGGAGGTTAGCAGCATCGCGTCACAGCCCTGAGCAGGTATCGTGTATCCGTGCGGAGGATCAGTCCTTAAAGCACGGTTGCAGAAAGTAAGGAGGGGGTGAATGAGACCATTCGTATTGATAGGTACAGCAAGGGTAAACTTAAACTAAGAATGAAGAGGAAAACAGAATGATGCTGGTGCTTGTGTGAATCCTATTTCCAAGTCGCTCTAAGTCACTCTTTACGACTTAGGTTAGGCGAACTATCAGGTTTCGCCCACTGCATCTCAATACCGCATGACTACTTACACGATTGGGCACACGTCTAGGAATGTAGACATCCTATTACGTGCTGGCTTGCATGGGTATATACACTCCTGTGAGGACGCATGACTAATTGTACACTGATTCACAGCTATGCGTCCAATCAGATGGCAAAATGCATTCATTATTCAAGCAAGCAAGCAAACAAACAAATAATAATACATACATTACGTCATATCAGGGAATAAGCGTTCCCATTCCTGATCCAGTTTGCTCTTAAACAATTCGACCGAAGTAGCTTGGACTACAGACTCAGGCAGTTTGTTCCATGGGTTGATGACCCTATTCGTGAAAAAATCGCCTCTGATATATGTATGGATACGTGGCTTGCTCAGGAACAACCAGTGACCCCTTAGGTGAAGCGTTTTTCTGGCTGAGAACAGAGCACCTGGTGCAACATCGGTGAATCCACGCAGAACTTTATAAGTTTCGATCTGGTCCCCACGGAGTCGTCTGCATTCCACAGAAAACGGATTAAGTTTTTTCAGTCTGGTTGCATAATCTGTGTCTTTCATTCCACCTACCATCCTAGTAGCCAAACTTTGCACCTTCCCCAGACACTATGTCTTTTTTGAGGTGCGGACTCCATGTCTGAACGTAATATTCTAGGTGTGGTCTCAGAAACGCCTTGTACGGCGGTATAAGTACATCCGGGTCCCTGGAACAGATAGTTTTCTTGAGTTGAAACAGGGCCGCCCTGGCCTTCTTTGCAGCAAACGCGCGTTGGACTGCTGGTTTGAAGTTACTACAGAGACAGATCCCCAGATCCCTAACTTCATCTCCCTGCGTATTCCAGGTAGGCTCATTCGCCCCCGGGAGATACCGACGAGTCTCTGTTTTGTCGGAGCTAATCAGATTTATGCATTTACCTAAGTTGAGTGGGAGGTCCCAGTCCTCTGACCAGGCGGTCAACCTAGTCAGACCCGCCAGTAGATCCTATCGATTCAAACTGCCGACAATCTTTACATCGTCAGCAAACACGTAGCAAGACAGGTTCAGTTGTTCAGCCAAGTCGTTGATATACATCAAAAAACAGAATAGGTCCCCGCACTGATCCTTGTGGTACTCCACTGAGAACCTCCTGGACGTTCGACAGTCCTCCCCCAACGGACACTGTGAATGTTCCGTCTGACAAGAAGTCTCTAACGCATTCCAGGACTTCGGGTTCTATGCAATAGTACTTGAGTTTTTCTAGGAGTAGTCGGTGATTGACCGAGTCGAACGCTTTGCAGAAGTCGAGGTAGTAAACTTCCACCTGCTCTCTTTTGTCTAACCTCTTGGTTATTTTGTATAAGAAGCAGATAAGGTTCGACAGACATGACCTTTTTTTCACAAAGCCATGTTGGTTGGCATTTAGGAGGTTATTAATATACAAAAAGCTGGCCAGGCGATCTCTGATTACTTTCTCGCATACTTTCAACAGGACGCATGTCAGGCTAATGGGACGGTAGTTTGTGGCTTTCTCTTTTGCGCCCCCCTTGTGAATAGCCACCACAGTGGCTACTTTCCAGTCTTTAACAACCCTTCCTTGCTTCAGTGACAAATTGATCAACGCGGATAACGGGCGAGCCAAAACCTCGGCCAAGGGGCAAACCAGAGCTGCATGAATGCCGTCTGGTCCCGGGGACTTCGATGGGTCCAGTGACTGCAGAATGGTCTGTACCTCGGAGGCTGACGTCGTGAAGTTTTGCATCGCAGTTGCTGTCATTCTGGCTGTCACCGCTGTCAGGCCCTTGAAACTGTCTTGCCGATGTACACTGGCAAACTACTAGCCCGAGTGGTCCGCTTTCTTTTAATCATCCACCAAGACTTCACCCTCAGTCGTGGTGAGGTTGTCAACGTGTTTGTGGAGAGCAGGGTTTGACTTTACGTAGCCGTAGAGCAGCTTCCGATTAGATTTGGCCTCTCGCGCTAGCTCTGCTTCATGCCTTAGCCTGTACTTTTTACGGATCTTTGAGGTCCGATTTCTCTCGAGCTGAAGATGAAGTCTGTTGGCATAGCCTCCTGTGAGTTTGAATGCGAGCTTTTTCTGCTTTTGTGCCTTAAGGACGGCAGCTCTGTACCAAGGTGGTCTGCCCCCGTTTCGTTTGCGAGCTATAGGCGCGTGCTTTTCTGCTAGCATGGTCATATTTAGCTTTATTAATTCCCAGCAGCTCTTCAGAGAAGTACTATTGTCAGACAGTTCCCATTGCAACAACGCTGCTTCTTTCACAATTTCACGTATTGCAATCTTTCTATAGTTTCTAGCCCACTTTTCTGGCACTAGCTTCTACTTGACACAGTACTGTAGTCTCAGTGTTGCATGATCACTTTTTCCAAGGGGAGCACAAGTTTCTAGGGCGCGTACCTGGTTCTCAGTCCTGGTTACTACGAGGTCAAGCAGCGAGTCTTCCTCTCCAGATCTAAACCTGGTTGTTTGCTGAACATGCTGCTGCATAAGATTTTGTGGAAGCATTTCAAGAACCTTTTCCCAAAACTACCCTCCGTACAGAACTCACACTTCCAGTCTATCTCCGGTATGTCCAGGTCGCCCAGCAGTAGGACCGAACTTTGCCTGCCGAAGATCTCTTCCAAGGTATTAAGTAACACGCCTCCTTCCTTGATAGTAGCTCCAGGGCTTCTATATACGCAGAGTAACGATGTGCGAGTTGGTGCATCGTGTAGTATACATTCCACCAACTGTATATTAGGAGTGTGAAGACTCTTGCCAGAAACCTGGGCATACTGGTTTGCAACCAGCAGAAGCACTCCACTTTTGAGCCTGCTGTCTTCTATATTTCGTCTATAGTAAGTAGTCCCTAGAGAGCAGAAGTGATCTACCTTAACTTCCTGTTTGAGCTACGTTTCAGTGACAGCGACTACGTCACATTCTGCCCCCTCGATGTTCAACTCAGCCCACTTGTTGCCTATACTACATGCATTTGTGTACATGACTTCCATCCATTTATCTTGATAGCATGTTGTCGTTCTTATGATGGATCCCTCGGGTGCTCGTCCCGAGGGAATCATCCGTTTTTATAAGATGGTGTATTGGGGACATTACTATCCATAGACGGTGTTGTTCTTTTTGGGGAATGGCTGACCGGTCGTCCCTCAGATATCAAAGGACTCCCTGCAAGCAGATTGGGAGCTTGTCCAAAGTCGGCTGAAGGGATTTCGTCTGGCTTGTAATGTGGTTTTCTCTGACAGTAGACTGGTGTCCAACGTTCTGATGGCCACTTTGTATAAATAATTCCTCATCATGGCGGTCTGAACGCGCTGATAAGCTATCGGGCAAAACGGTTGTTAGTTTTTGTTGCTATGACCTCAGACTTCATTAGAAAGAGGTCGTGGTGAATTGGGTTTAAAAACTCCACAACCACGGGTCTCACTGTACCTAGCACTTGCGTGTGCCCCCTCCATTTACCTACCCTGACTATTCTTTTCATACCAACGTGTGCAATAAAGCCAGCGAGCCAGAACAGATTCACCAGGTGGAACTTAATGGCTTCCACTTTAGTTCTACTATCCTTGAAGTAAGTTTCAGGGATGCCATGGACGATCAGATTCTGTGTTCGTCCTAGTGCTACCTCCAAATGTCTTTCTACTTGGTGCAACCTCTCGCCAAGGGTCTGAGCATCCGACTGGATACCTTGGATCAGAGCCACATTGTCTTCCCTCCATGCTTCCAATGTTTCGTTGAGTCGGCCTTTAGAACCCAAGTTCTTTGTGGTCCCGATAACTCCGATGCGGGTGCCAAAACGCGCACAGGCTGCCTCTGATTTCGCTTTCACTCTCTTAATCAGACTGCGTAGTAAATTGATGGGTTTCTAGCATACTCGGATGACCCTCGAGTACATCGTTAGGCTCACTGACCTCTGGGACATCCAAGACAGACGTCTCGGTTGTCATCGGAAGAGTGTCATTTAGTGGACTCACCCGCGGATCATAGTGTGATACTTCGCTGGAGTTAGTCGCGGAAATTGCGTGTGTGTTGCCTGGCTTGGCACTAGGTGCGGAAGAGGTAAATGTAAACGTGTCATCAACATCCACAGGGCCAGCAGATTTGCCGTCTTCTGTGGTAGATGGTGCGCGTAATCTGATGATCCAAAAATGCTTTTATTAACATCCAACGGCAGAGAAGGTAATCTATCCTCGAAACAGTTGATGAGAAGGCGCTCGTGAAAACGGAATTTAATACAAACGTGAAAAATCCTTAGAAATTGAATAAAGAATGTGATTATACAACAAATCTGACAACTTGGCGCCGCTGAGTAATGGGGACGATAAAACGGAATCGAGCCCACTCGAACAAATTGTCATTGGTTGGGTCGGTGCAAAATGATCCTTCACGCATCGAGAAATGGCAAGAATCATAAGCTACTTAAGAAAGAATATGGAAGGAGAATGTCTTATTTTGACATTCGGAAGTGTACAGGGCTCAAACTGAATAATAGTAAGGGAAACCGTTACAGTTGCTGGTGTAAGAACAAAAATGGTTGATGCTGTTTATTCTCAGGGAATATAATGAAACATAAAGCCACCCTTCAACACTAGTCAAACAAAGCACAGCATTCGCAAAATGATGCAACAGACGTTAACAAAATCAACACTAAGCTTAACACCTAAATCTTGGGTTTTAAAATCCAACAGAACAGGTGGCAACAGTCAGGGTGTCCTGCAGCTCAGAAAAATTTCAACAAACTTTAAGTTACCCCAGTTGTTGACATACCTCGAAAGCGGCTTACTGGAGTAGACTTTCGGTAATTTGAATAATCAGGCACTTGCGACAACTATTCATAAGTGAATGCCCTATAGAAATCCTGCTCAGCAGAGGGATCCTTATTCCTGCGGCAATGGTACGACAAACGTAACCCCCGCTTCTATTTCTTCCGTGAGCTACATTCCGGGTAGCTTCGTTATCTTGTTGAGCAGGCTGCACGCATTATTAGAAAAAATCTCCGATGGGCCGGTTCACTTGTTCAGATATGGAAATCGTATTCAGACAAACTCAAACTATCTTTCTGCATGAAAAGTGCGTCGCCGATATCATTGCAAATTCGTCTTTATCATACTGGACACTAGTTCACTCCCTTCTTCTGCTTTTTGCTGAGACTGTCCTTGATAGTCGGTAGTTTAATCAGCATTACTATATACAGGCCAGTTTAATGGCTAATGGCTTTCGCCACTGACAATAATATGAGCTTTCTCCTGGGCCACAGTCAACACCGGATCTGTAATTTTGCTGTCGTAAAAATGGAACAAAAGCTACCTGGGTGGATTTGTCTGAGTTAGATTCGATCAAGTTTCCAAGCATGTACGGCCTGCGATCATTTACCGATCCGACTATTGCAACGTTTCCCAGAACGCGGTCTTTCGTTTTTGAAAAGATTCTCTACTTTTATAGTCGTGTTTGATAACTTCGAGGTCGTTGGCAATCTTGTACCTGCCTCTTCGTGAGATGGTTCTGTGTACACAGCGTGGTTGTCCTACTGCATTAAATCGTTTTCGTGTATTGCCTGTAGGGCCAAACGAAAACGTTGCAATAAGCATGCTATCAAGGGATGCGTTTCTGTCAGGCTACTGGGGAATTGATGTGCACGGGAACTTTAAGCCCACTGGAGGCCTCAAGCCCTTCTTTTTGCGTATGAACGTCGTGGATCTGAAGCAATATGCAGCTGTGGAACAAACATGAAACAAAAGGATGGTGAAAATGAAAGAAATTGACTGACAACATTTCGTGGAGGTGGGCGGGCTTAGAAGTCTATCAGTATAAATTGGTCAATTCAGAAGTACCTGATCCATTTTGCTGTTCCAAAAATAATTCGGGTCCACGGTTTAGATAGTCGTCAAGGCAGACAAGTCCGAAAGTACGTTAAAATAGATAGTTGACTCCGCTGACATCCACCTTACCAAAAACCGGTGCACGGTGGGCGAGGAGCGGAAAAATCAGCGATGGATTCACGACCTCAGGAAAACTATGCATTTTTCGATTCACCCGTTTCAAATACTAGGTGTTCACGTATACTTAGGAAGAGTAAAAATTGCGATAACTGACAGGTTGCGAAATATAAAATATTGTGGTAAAATTCCGAGACCTACCGGTTTTTCTAGTTAGTCAGCCCTAGCAATAGTTCCATTTTGCGATAGCTGAGCAGGCCCTCCGTCCCGTGTGAAAAATTTACGAAAGCCGTAGTGCGGAATTTGGAGTTAATTTTCGTCGGCATAAATGGTGCTTAACATACGAGCGGGCTGTCGCCCAACGTAGGTTTACGTTTTTCTTGTGAGTGTTTAGTGGACATGTGGGTATGCGTTAGACCCTCGTCCACCAATAATTCAAACGCTTTTCCTGAACAGCAGCCGAAACATGGTCCCAACAGGCACTGAACTGAAAGAGCGCAGTAGAGTTTGAAAACAAACCGCATATTTTCAGCAATGTTTGAAAACATGGTAAGTTGTTGTTGTAAGCCCTGCTAAAAAATACGCCGGTTCGTCCTTGCTATCGCAATGCGCTTGGCAGAATTCGGATTCTTCTCCCGTTAATAGTTCATAAAAGAATCTCGGTCCCGAAAAGTACTGCGACTGTCCACGTATTCATTCCCGAGACAAGCAAAAAGACGCGTACAAGGAAGAGCTTTGTTCCGCCCCAAAACGTATACGACCAAGGCGACGAAGACGAAGTACTTATAGGGTGCGCAGTGGCCATAAGAGCATTCCCGAATCCCAAAAAGAGAAGGACATTTACCGAACAGAAATAGTTAGGGTCACTAATAAGCACAACGGAGTGAAAAGTGTGACGGGTAAAAACTAGCCAAGGCCGCCCTCTCGGCCGTTCTGAGCAGGTCCGCTAACTAGGATAAAGTCACTTGTTTTTCTTCTTTCTCACGGAGGAGGCGGCTTGAGACGGTAACAAAGTAAGCGCCCTAACGATAATTAGCTCTATTCCACTCTGGAAACAACGGCAGCAACCAAAAGAAGGTAGAAAAGGGGCGAAAGACGGGTTACAGCCCACTCGGCGTTACTCAGAAGCGCGCCGAACGAAACATGCGTGGAACCTTTCATTGCGTTAAACATTGTTTGAAAGGATCCAAGTCAAACTGCTTTGAACAATGGACTAGTAGACGAGTCGTTAGATGAAGGACAAGCATTCACTGTCTACAGTTGTTGCACAACTGAAAAAAGAGGCGCTGAGTTCGTAATGTCAGACATCGTCCACAAACAGAAGTATTTTTATTCTCCGGACTTCGACCACGAAGCCGCAGACGCCCTAAGAATGTGTGTTTCAGCGCAAGTACCCTCATACCTTGAAACCAAGTCATACGCTGACCAGAAAAAGGGCTTCCTCCATCCTAACCCACCATTTGCAAAGAAGACACAGTGTAGCAGGCGGTGAACTAACAATCTTGAAATGTGATCAAGCCAACGAAGCTCGTGAGACGAGGTAATATGCCTAGGGTTTGGCAGAGTTCACCCGTTCCACTTAGAGTGGCAAACGGGCCACAGTGTGAGGAGAAAAAGGCAGTTTCGATATGGATGAAAAAGAATGTAAGGGAGAAAAATAGAACACATCATTTCACACAAAAGCTCACAACATGAGTGATACTGATTTCTATTTTTCACTCAAGCCAGACGACATCTTCATTCCAAGGAATTTAGTACAATATGGGTCCAAGCCACCAGGCCGTGAAAGTCATACTGAAACAAACTTCAGAGTAAATGCTTTCAAAATTCGAGCTCATATCATGCGCCAGCCTTCACATTGTCGCTTCGAGCCTACCCCACCACTTGCAGACAAGATGTAGTAGGATGAGCGCTGAGGCGAGATATTTAGATTGATATGAAACGAATGGAACCCAGGAAAAGCTTAGTATGCTCAGGAATTGGCAAAGCTTGTCTGTCACAAAGACGTGCCGGCGAACTTCGTCACGACAAAAGAATATTTTCAGGGCATGCCTTTTTTTGCTTCGGATACACATATGATGGAAAACTGGTACTCCGTAAACATCCTCAGTGCGGTTGAACCAGGTTTCCCAGGCGTATAATAAGACAGACTCTACAGTATCAATGGAAGCTCGACCTTTCACTGGAAGACTGGAATCATGCCTGCGGTACAAAAAGCATGAGTTGACCTACCTGGATGATTTTTGACATCATCTGATATACCTGATACAGCTCCGGCGTGTTGATACAGCTCCCAAGGTACACGAAGTTCTCAGTTGCCTCCAAGCACTTATCGCCAAATGCGAAAGGAGACGTAGAGTTCTACAAATCTTGCAACAGCACCTCACACTTAGTAGGTGCAAAGGCTATACCAAACTAGGGAACGTGAGCCTCTAATCTGTCGAAGGTGATCTGAACTCTTTGTGAACCTGCGACAGTTGGGAAGACCTAATAGTAATCGGAAATGTACTTAGCTCAAAGCCAGAGCTAGTTTCTACGCAGTAGTAATATCGCTGCACGTCAGCTCACGAAAACGTAATGTAATCAATCACTGTGCTATGTAATTATTCATGCATTAAAACAACAATTGCATATAGTGTTCCGTTATGATTTACAACCATCACAGAACCCTCGCAGATTAGGGTGATTTCGTCTGCATACTCGGTAAATCGAAGTCAGTGCCACGAAACAGTTCCACATCATCACATTCGCAGTAAGCTAGAACACATTCTAGGATCGTTGGTCAGGAAAAGCGAGGCTGTGGAACCTTGCCACATCCCTTTTGAAATGCTAAAGGTCTATAGAACAAATGGGAACTATATAATTTACATATCTCCTCGACGGATGGAATCGGATACAGTATGTCATCGGCCGCTTGGTCACCCTCATCATCGGTTTAAAGGAAATAGAAGAGAAATGACGTCTACCAAGTGTCACTGATGAAATGACTTTGTTTTCCAAGGCAGCATGGTTACTAATGGAGAAAACACCAACAGTTAGAATGGAGATTTGAATGCCTTTCTGACGTATTCGAAGTTAAACAATGGTACAACTTTATGACCTTCTTATGGAACTCAGAGTGCAACAAAGTTGAATAACCTGGAGAATGTAGTGAACGACAGGGTGTGAACTCGATCCTCGTTCAACAAAGACCTCAAAGGCGAGCTGTACTACTGACAGACATCGAAGTGAAAGAATGCGGTAGAGTGTGGGAAAAACCGTATAGTTATAGCAGTGTTAACTAATCAATGACGTACGACAACAAATGAGACAAGAAAAACGAACACCAAGTGACTTCCAGCCCATTCGGCGGGACTGAAGGAATGCCAAGCGGAAGTGCCGGGAACCTTCAAATATGTTGAACAGCACTCGAAAAACGCTGGCAAAACGACTTTGAAGAATAGAATATCAAATGGTTTGGGAAGAAAGCTGGTGCTTGCTGCATACGACTGTTTGTATGACCGTAGAAAGTGCTGATGAGTTCGTTTTGGACCTCCTATAGTAGGCATACACAGAAGCGTGCTTACGGAAGAGAGACCGACGTTTACAGTTGTGATTCTTGGAGGAACCACATACTTGTTGGTCACTGTACCTTCAGATGAAATGAATACTTAACATGCGGCAGCAAATCCAAAGCAACACACATGTTTTGTTACTCCATGAAGTTTTAGGTGAAAATTATGATTTACAGCCCGTCCTGATTGAAATGAATGAGTGTGTTGTGTTATGCCTACATTCAAACCGATATACGTTATCGACCTCATTAAATTTCTCAAAAGCCAAGGCTTCCTACTTCTTTTCCAACCCATCGACCCATCGAACTGTAATACAGCACAAATACTCTAACCGGGAAAGTCAACTACTGAGAAGTACGTGAAGCGCGCCTGAAACTGGAAACAGTGAAAGACAGCGACCCTTCGAAGACGGGATTTAACAATCAATATGTAACAACAGAATACACAGACAACCACAAATCAGGAGTCCAGTAATTTACTTGCGCGATCTTAGACGCAGATAACGTCGGTATGATGCGTTACATATGCTATAATCAAATGGAGCTGAACTTTCGAAATAGCTTGGATGAACAAAACCTCCACTCCTAGAACAATCACCTACTGTCGGCTTTGGTATATCTGTTGCAAAGAAGTGAAGCTACCCCTGTGAGAGTATTTCATACAGTACAGTTTTTACCCCTTGGTTGGTCGGTCGAGACGAAAAGACAGGCTGACACCTTGTCCACGCCTGGCTCACGTGGCCAAGTTGGCCACATGTTTACTCTGTGGTGGAGTGTGCGAAGGAGATGTAAAAGGTAGAACTGTATACGATTCCTAATTTTGAAATTTTGTTGGATGGAAGAAGAAGTTCTTCCCCCTCTAGCTTTGCATTCGTCATAAAACAACACAGTTCTCAGTGTTTACCATACAGTTTGTAAGTTTCTGTACTTACATGTGAACGAGTTCGGTGGCACCGTCTATCACATAAATCACAATGAATTTCGGAAACCATCTTCGTGCTACATTGCTTGTCGAAATCATGATAAGAGACTCGAGGTTTATTATTAGAAAATGCATCTTTTTCATTTGTGCTGAACTAAATGGTAGAGGGTTAGGTATACCAAACTTATAAATAAAAGACCAAAACATACCAACTGAGGAAAGTAAGGTGACAGTCAAAAACGTTTACAGATCAAGTACATGATTCATAACTTTAACATGAGGTACTTGTGCAGTGGAGTTGAGCGATCGTAACATACTACTCATACAACTGCTATTCAGTAGTAGGATCGGAGCATATATTTTGACATGCTACAAGCCGCAGGAAAAGTGCAGGAAGGAAAATCAGAGTGCAGTATCACCTATAGGAGTCCCTGCTACTTAATGAAACTGAGCATTGACGTCTGCGGCAGCCGAGACGGTCTGAGGCTGAATACCGCGTACAAATGAGTGGTTTTGTTTCAGGTTTTGTTTCAATGCCTAACCCCTGTATTGCTTGGTCGAATAAATAACCCTTGTGCCATCCGCGTTCTTGGATCACAACACTTGTATGAGTGGAATACAAACGAGCAGACAACCTCACCTTAAGTGATAAAGGGCCTCACGGGTTATGTGAAAATTCAGTAAATTATCTGACTTGTTACTCATCTGCTTTTAGTTGCAACGGTCCGAAGATTCTCACCAAGAATTAAGCCTTGAGGTACAGCTCTAGAGTGTGAAAAATGGAACTGCTGTAACTGTATCTACGGTCAACGAACTCGTAAACAGATAACAAGATAACGGTTAATGGAAGACGGATAACAGCACGACGGATAACGGTAAGAAACGACGGACTAAGGAGGATACGCGGTCAATAAGTCTCTTCCCAGCCAACCCATCCATCCGAGGCTACCGTATAAACTCTAGAAAAAGAATGGTCTTCAAACAGAGCATTTTTTGTCGCTCGGCCCGAAGACAACATGGTCACAACCCGTTCGTATTCATGGGGTTTGCGACTGGCTACAAAGCAAGGTCAACAGGATGGACTAGACAAAAGTTTAAACAGTGCAGAGTAGGCGTGTAATCAGGATGACAACAACAGTTGTCACGAAGGCTCACGACATTCTTGAAGACCGGAGAAGTACAGGACCATGATAATGGTGAAGGCCACTCAGAAGTTTACTTAGTTAGTTTTTTTGTCACACAGTATTTTCGGGGAATTGGCGACTTCCTCGGCAGAAACCATTGTGAAGATACTGAACACCAGCGCATTTGCAGAAAAGTTGATAAGTGAAGAGATGTAATCAGTTCACGGTAGGGCATTAAACCACCTGCGGTCAATAGTAGAGTGGCACGTGTGAGAAGGAGGGGTTTTCTCGGGTTCCGCGTAAGGACGTATCGGAGTCAATCACTCTGATGTTACGATTTCCCACTGTGAGTAGAACAAACAGTTCTAACAAGAACAACCAACACATTCCCAGTTAACTTGTACTAAAGACTGAGGAATACATTCGCTTGAAATATAAGTTGCTGTGAGTCAATTGAAAGAGTGAGAAGCGTGTCCATATGTTGGACGTGGTAAATAATATAAGTGAGTGCAGAAGGGAAAACCGGATAGGTAAGGGCCCAATTTGCGTGTTATTGCTTCAGCTACGTGTTCGTCATCTTCAACGAACTGCACACAGTTTTAGGACTGGAAGTTCAACTCACAGGGTGGAGTCAGTTTGTCTGTTCGGCTAGCCAGCAGGCGTCTATTGGTCTCAACCGCAAACGTTGAGTATGTGTTAAAACACGTTTTTAGGATTTACAGTCATTTCTGTGGGAAGGATAAGATTACAAATCAAGCAATGTCGTAATAGATAGAAATCTGACAACAATTTAAAACTACCTCTAGGTTAGCAAACAATAACTTCCAGTAGAAATTAATCTCAGATATTGGTAGCCCTGTTATAAAAAGTAACTGTTGTTTAAGGAGTCCGGGGTACTTCTTGTTGTTACCTTGTCTACTGCCTTGGGCCACTGGAATAGGTCTGTTTTACGAGACTCGTGTTAGAGAGGAAGTTTGTAAAGGTTATGTAACCCGAATCTATGGACACCCAAGTAAACAAAAATTGAGAATTTTTAGTCGATACCTAATTCAGATGTGCTCCTGGCTCTTGACCAGTTTGGTAGCTGCACGCTAAACCTTATTGATGTTTATTTTCAAGCCTGCATCTACGACTTTATTAGCCTACCAACGGAGCGATTTTACAGAAAACCCGTAAAGTGGTTAAGACATTATTGTATAAGTACAGACGAAAGTGCATCTCGAAAATTGCGAACCCTTATTTTGTAGATTAGACGATAGATTAGCTGATATCCAGCTGCCTATGTCTTTAAACAATTAATGCCAGTTCCCCGCAACGTGATTTGCATAACCAGTATTCCCTGGCCTAACGCTAACGTGATTCGGAAGTCGTAATGAGAATATAAATGAACCTTGTTTAATGGTTTACTCAGTATAAAAACAAACAAACTTCAACGTAAACATAATAAAGCGTTAGGGAGGCGAACACGAGAACCCTTAATACAACCGCACACCAGTCACCAGAGAAAATGAATATCTACGGGAACTCCCATCGATCTTGAGAATCTAGACGAGCGCTGGACTCGTCGGGTGTCTTTCCCGAAGGTGATGGTTAAAACATTGTATGTCTTAGAGGATGTAGCCGACAACGCCGAAAATGACGTAAATTCACTATACAGCCACGAGTGAAGCTGAGATGCATAGGCCAGCGATTTACCTCTGATGTTAGTGGTTTGTAACAAATTTACATTCAAAAGGTAACGTAAACGGTTCAGTGGTATTACTAAGGCACCTATGATGTGAGATTTTGGGGACATCGTGGGTGATCTCCCTTTAAATTTAGTAACGTTTCGAGTGCTGTCCACTGGGTTAAAAAGGCACTTCCAGAATCTCCTGTTATCATGTGTACCTAACTATTTTCAATCAGGAAGAAAACTTCAAGCCCCGGTCAGGCGCTTAAAAACGCTGAAATCAATTTGTTACACAAAAGCCGTTCGCCTATGCAATCGTGTTGGTGAATCTGTTGTCGGGAAGGACACTAATATACCGTAGAACTTATGCAAAATCGGGTATAAAAATTTGAGAACCATCTGAAGAGATCACGGAGGGAGGTGAATGATATAATTCGGTTTACAAAACCTTCCTCAAGAGTGAGTGTAATCTTGTAAATATTCTTTCTTCGGATGCTACATGCTACTTGGTTTCGTCCGAGTGGGCCACGTGGCTAAATTAAGAAGGGTAGCACCTGAAATGATATCGCTGAATATTGCCTTCGTCAGCCTGTCCAAAATTATCAGTCATGACAGGCTAGCAAGGAAGCCCTGTTGAACAGGAGTAAAAACACGATTCACTGAAAAGTGATCAATGATTGCGCGCTTCAGTACACGCTCCGTTATCTTGTCTGGAATGTCAGTTGGTGTAGTAATTTCACATAAGCAATGGTAATTGCAAATGTACTTAGCCAAAAACACGGAGCTAGTTTCTACGCAGTGGCAGTAAAACAGCAAGTCAGTCAACCAGATGGTTATGTGCTCCGTATTACGTATGGCGTAATTATTCAGACAGTTTGACAGCAATAACACAATGTTCTACTACGAATTACAATCACCATACCCACCGCAATTTAAATGAAAGGCCGGGTTATTGTAGTAATCATCAAGGCTTCTTATCTTCGCCGGATCGTTCGCACGTCTTTCTCCAGTAATTGAATGCACATCTGAAACAGACTTAAGAACATGGTTTTTTTTATCTCGAAAGTTTTGACGGACAATGCGGAAGAAAACTTCAAGATCGTTAATGCACTTCAGACCAGAAGTGATAACAAAAAATGGACATGTATGTGTGACGGACTGTGTATCTATGGGTGAAAGCCCACAGTTACCACAAATAAGTACAGCATATCCAGTACTACCCTCAACATAAATATCAACAAGCTTCAAGACAACGGGGGGTTTCGGCTGCTTCATGCAACCAACAGGAAGAAAGGACTGAACACTACCAATGTCAATGATGAAGAAATGGTTGAGATCACGGTTACTAGTAAAGGACTTTATTATATGGTGCGTAGAATCAATAGAATTGACAGAAATTACAGTAAGAGCAATGGATTGGAAGTCACGGGGAAGAATTTACTCTTTTCAGAAAGTCCGGACTAAACACGTGTTCGAACTACGGCAGATGGCATGGTTGTGGCCTATTTCATCACATTTATAGCATTCGCAATTGCGAGATGGACACGTAACTTAAGAATGTTTGTGATCATATGACTTGCAATTAACTCACTGCTGAGCAGAGTTCAATTTGGAATTCTGTGGTTCAATTGCTGCCTTCGTTTGATAAGTTAACGAGTGATCCCAGGTGGGCACATATCCACCCTCACATGAAGCCCAGCAAACACAATGAAAAGTCATAAATTATACACATGATGATCACACGTAAATATGGAACTGCGATAATTATGTTGGCAATCGGAAGAGGTTGATAAAAACTTAATTTTAATGAATTGTGTGGCAAAAGAGAGCAAAGAAACAAACCAACGTGTAACACAATAAAAATCGTGATAATTCTCATTCACTCGCTTGACGCCTTCTTATATTAGTACAAAAAACAAGACTTTAACTCAAAAAAATCACATGGAGAATTTTTAGGAATAAAATGCTTGAAATAAGAGTAGAATGACGAAGTTTGTCAGGGGTAGCTCATTCTACGTGAAACTCTGGCTAACCACTCAACAGACAGAGGATCGCCACCTTGAAGTCAGTGTGTTGTGCTCCACTGTGAAAATTGTGTGGGGCTGGGAGCATAATTCAACGTAACCCTGATCATACCTTGCACTCCTTGTGTTGTATGACAGGCAGTTTCGTTGTGAGTAGTATACTACTCACAAGTAGTATGTTACCCACAGGCAACGTTCAGGAACAAAAGGTCAAGCTGCGAGTGCCAGGAAGACGGAGGACAAGAAGAGACTATCAAAATAGTGTGTACGCGCTCGG
>JTDE01004789.1:41787-60941 GCA_014338405.1 Paragonimus skrjabini miyazakii
AAGTTCCAACAAGGCGAATGACAATGATGGATGTGAATGTATAAATAACTTGCAAACGAGTATACGCGTTTGAGGTTTGATTTTTGACGTGACCTATATGGGCGTTTGTGCAATAAACGAATTCTCGGGCCAAGCGTCTTTTGCGGTCACAACACTTGTAGGTGCATTCAGATATCTGACGGAAATGGAGGATGTGCTCGTCTGTTTTCTAACTTTTCCAGTACGATTGTCCCTTCGTCATGTTTTTTTGCAAATGGTTGTACTTGTAAATAAGTGATCTACAGTTACTTATAAAGTTTGAGGGTTAGTTGTTCCCGTATCCAGGATTCAGTGCAGGCTGGGAAAAGGTGGGGATTGTTAGGGATCAAATACTAAAATTGTAGAACTTCATAAACATAAATACCTGAAGTTAACTCCCGGATTGGACGACATTATGCAGTACTATCGAACATCAATGGGGACAGAGCTGGATCGTTGTGATTCGTCTAGAAGTCAACCTGCTCAAACGTTTGAGTAAATTCAGTAGCTGTTCACAAATCTCACTGAATTTTATTTTGTATCATCTACAACCTACTACTAACTAATAAAGTGGAATACATCAACTATTCTAGATTTGTCGACTGAAAGCTATCAAAATTACAGGACGAAGTGATCACCATAAACTATGTAGCAGCTGGCTTCCGTATTATACGAACATACCGGAGTTAAGGAACAATATATTATACAAACTGGAGAAAAACCCCAAAACAACTTCAATTGCTTATGTCCAGATGTGCACAGAACATATGTTTAATTGTCAGTTTGATAAAAGTTTTAAGTAGTTGCAACACTTAATTAAGAGGTGAGTGAATAAAAGATAATCGTTCAATTTGTATGATGATGATAAGTGTTATTAATTGGCTGTCAGAAATGTCGTCGTCGCTTTCATCTCACATTACATGAGTTAATATCAGTGTGAAATTCAGCTTGTACATTTTTCTCCATGGTTATTATCTTCTATTTCAGCAACACTTTACACGATTTGGCTATGAAAAAATAATTTGCGGAGTGGACCTACAGGAAAGATGTCAAAACCATTGGTTCGGCAACAGATGTCTGATGACCAAAGTGGTTCAAATGGACAGTTGTTATCTTTTCTGATATCCACAGGACAATTGGTCGATCAACAGACTTTCTTGTGTGGAGTTCAATTTTGTCAATTCATCCGTCAATGGGTTCGAGTAAAACCAAAGTGTTTAAAAAAAGAAAATCCCGTCTCATATTATTGTTTTTTTTTTCTTATAGGAAAGTAGAGTATTTGGTTAATATATTGTTGCTTAGACAGTTGTAGTGATGCAACGCTTCCCTCAGATCACAATAATGATTATCATCCCTTATCCCCACTTCTGAACCACCTCCGGCGAATTTATATAACTGCGCTGTATTTAGCTTGATGATGAGGCACAGATTACAAGTTGGTTTGCTAAGTGTTTCTTCTCAATATCCTCAGAGTTAGATTTGTCCTTCAATACAACATAATATTTTGAATGCAAACTTTTTACACCAGTATTACCTGTCTAGTGTTGGCAACACAACACTGTTTCGTGCATACAGTAATCATCAGTTGTTTAGATGATTGTATGATACACTGTTTGAACAACTGTGATACTATCGGATACAACTGGAAATAACGTTGAAGCAACTGAACAACTGTTCATAAACAAGACGATGATACTATTGCTTAAATGTACAGTTTTGATTGGTAACATTTACTTTTACAGGTTAGAATAAGTATACAAACCTTAGGTACACGAATTTAACAAAAATGCGTAGAATAGTGAAAGAGCTAACAAACTAGGATGCTCGCTTTAGAAATGCTGCAAAGTACAAGTAGACTGAAGGCAGAGAATTATATCTCGGAGTGTACCTAGGAGACAAACTATCATTTTTAGGTGAACCTTCCTGAGGGCTGGTTCATGGATGACACTGATAAATGCTTTGTGTTCAGCAAGTGACCGACGTTCATGACTTCACAACTAGGGGATCTAAGCTGAGGTTGGTGCGTTATGAACCGAATGAAGTAGAATAGCATGATGTCTTCAGATATTTTCCACTGAAATAAAACAATCTTCCATCTGTCACAGTTTTCGAGTAGCAGCGTAGAATAATAATGTCTAATAGTCTCGTACAGTGGACATTATTGCATTCATTGACCTAATTCAAGCAGTTTTATTCACCAAATTAATATACTGTTTAGTAACGCTTACCAAACAGCAATCAACTGAACAGAACATTGCTTCAACCAGATCAGAATGACGTCATAATATAACCAATAACTTACAGCAGTCGCAATTGTCACCTGCTAACAAGAAGCAGTTCAGTACGCAAAAATGTAATTGCTACGTCGTAACATATGCTGGTATAGGAGAGGTAGAACAAAAATTCAAACTGTTTCACAAGTAAATCGGTTGGACGTCCAGCAAATCCTATAGACTGTTTGACAATGACCTGTTGAGATAAACATAGAATATTGTAGTAAATGAAAGGCCACTGGATAAAAATTGAACATAAATTGATTGTAAAAGGCCAGGCGTACTTGTGAGATGTTTTTGCTTAGTGCTTAACGCGACATACACTACGGGTTAATATTCTTTCAGCCCCAGCCTGTCAGGGATGTTTTGTTTCTCCGGTTTAATTACAATCCCGAAGCACCGAGACATGCATGATGTACAAAATTACGCATTCCTACCTCCTTCCTATTTGGCATACAGCTGTGAACCTCCTAGCTAAGGCTGTGCTCTACTCTGTCTCTTGACCGCATCACTACGGATTGACCTATTTTAAATCAGTGTACAATTGGTTGACTGGAGTGCAGCTGGAATCAAAGCTGGGGAACAAGACTGGACCAGCAGCCCTTCAGATGGGTTGCACAACATGCGTAATTTTATGTGGGGTCAGAGGTGGCGGTTTATCCTTGATGCTACATATCTTTATTGTTGGGTGACAGGAGGCTGCCAGGTAATTGACGAATATTTGCCCGCAAGTACTCCATATCAAGAAACTAACTCTGTCATATAATTGGTGTCACTTATGGAGTGTGTTCAACACGCGATTCGGAACCTCTAATTTATATTACTCCTTAATTATATTGCTTGACATGAACTGCCAGAACTCCGCAAATCCAGGGACACTGTTGCTTTTGGTAACCTTCATTAAGTGTTTCTCAAGTGTTATGTTGGGGGCGCGCATCGACCAATCGTTCTGGTAAACAAAAATTTAACTTATCACATGATGGTGGCTCATCAACGTGCGGATGAGCCGATAGTACCTCGGACCAATAGACGTTAGAATTATCCAGGAGGCCGCGGTTCATCTTATAGGCTGTTCTCTAGCTTCCATAAAAAACCGCATACACGGAGTCTTTCTTACTGGACGACCACTTCGTCGAGTGACAAGTCGCCAGGTTTACGGAAAAGCTAGTGAGGCGTGCGTGTTCAGCAGTGACTTAGCTTGTACCATTGTGAAAATACCTGCCTGAAGACCGCGGACAACAGATAGTAAATGAAGTTGCTCAGACAGTTGAATGCTCACTACTTACATTATTCACTGTCACATTTACTTATGTGAATGCCATTCATGCAACACAAAAGCATCTTAAGGACTCCATTGCTGGATCGGAATCGGACAGGCAGTCTCGTGCTTACATGCCCACGCAATTACGCGTCCTAACTTATGCCAGATAAGTCATGCAACAATTTAACCAATCACGTGTACAATTGTTTGCCGATTCGCCAGTTAGTTATTGATCGCTTACCTTTGGTTACTCTTTCTTTATATGCCTGTACCACGGAACCAATCGATGCCCTCTGTACTTGTGTCTTACCAACTCGTGTTCTCCTTACCCGAGCGGGGCGATTAAATATCCATCAAGCAGCACAACCTCACAGTCAACTGACAGCAAGGCAATGAACTGTTTTCCTGTGCATAGTGGTGTGAATTCATGCTCTTGATCTAAGGTTAGCAGAGGGATCTGTCGTAGTTGGGCCTCGCAGTTTGTCTGGGTGGCACTTCGTTTAACCACACAGAGTTAACAGTACAACCTTTTACAAATGCCAGGAATAAAATCAAACGGTCAAGTTCAGGATTATAATAAGCTGCAGGACCTGATCCTAGGTCGATTACAGAGACTGTATTGCAAGTAAAGAACTGCTGAAGCCTGGAGATATCGAGAAGATTATGTAGAACATACCCAATTCTCTAAAACAGTAAAACACTCGCTTATGACAGGACTAAAAATTACATCATTTGACTGAGCTTCTACGATGAACTTAAGTAATGTAAGGCTAGAATTTTACTGTGAAAACCTAGCGATCTGGAGAAGATTCGGAAGCGTTTCACAGACGTTTGTGGAAGACAAAAGTAGGTATTGATCACAGACTGCTGTGGGGTCACCAAAGGCAGCTGAAGTATAGTGTGCCATGTCTTATTAATGAACACATCAATAAGCTGGTAGATTTGACGACAGTTGTTTGAACGAAAGAGGTATGTGGCGGGGTCGTTGACTATTGGCGTGATACGCACCTCTATGCTCACACCAGGTGATTAAGACGCCCTCTCATTGCTTGCAGCTGAGACGCAGAATCGCGAGATACGTTTTCACAAATGGAACACATTGTGGACCTGAAATGAGTGTACACCATGGACTGAATAACTGAAAGTGTACTAATTTTCTGCAATCTAAATGAGTGACTACAGCATATGTGAACGCACTGCTGGGTCGTCAACGAATTGTAATTATAATCTTGGAACTAATTAACCCCCGAGATAGAACTGACCTTATCCACTTTGGTGGATTATTTAACGGAAGTGATCTTCAAAACAGTTACTTTGGTCATGGTTCACTAAACTGTAGTCGAGGCAACATGCTCAAAAACAAGGAGTGGTGTGTTCCTGACGAAGCAAAGTGACGCAGGCACGGGGAGTGCATGAACCATTTCAGTAGACCACCGCAACACAGATTCCATGGAAACTTCAAAATGGAAGTTGCGATAGGTGTACATTATTTTGTGTCTAAGAGTTGGCTTTCCTCACCTTTCTATTGCATTCACACAATTATCTTAGTTGTTTACCGTCTGCTACCCATGTCGTCGCTCGGTTTAGTTCAACCGTCCATGTTCGAGCAGTCTGTTTATCGAAATAACACTCGTTATGTCTCCTGTTCCTGCTGTCCTGTACACTTTGTCACTCCAACAAGAGTGTTCTCAGTGCGTGTGACAGTCACGCAACCTACTGGGACCTAGGACGAGGCAAATGATTTTGAAAACCTTCACTAGTGAATTCAGTCGGTTAGCTAGGAATGTAGCAGCCTCATCTAAACTAACATTCAGGATGGCTAGCTCATTACTATGTTTTGCGTGAGCAACAGCACACCCGAAAGTAACATGAAAATACGCTGGTACCCTTGAAGCGGTGCATGCTACAGCAAGCTGATGCGCACTCGCACGAAATTTCGAGGTACTTGTGATAGGTACCGGCTAGTATGTTGACAGTACCCGTAAGAAGTATGAGAATATTCATGCAAACCTTGCACACAAAACTTCCCATACTCAGGAAACGGTTCACTATTTATGCACATCCATAGTTTATCTACGTGAAAGTTTTGACTTCTTCAAACGGTAAGCAGACATAATATTGTCCGTTAATCCTGGCACTAAATCTACAATCAGGGTACCTATACAGCATTAGTCCAAATAACTACAAATGCAATGATCACACACTCTCGTTGGTTAAGGCCGACAGACATGTTCTGGCCAAAAGTATAAAAGACGATAGTCGTCTGGCTGGGTCTGTTCTTGCTTTCACCACAGACGGTTGTTTACGAGGAATACACAGAAAGAACATCATTGTTTGAAAACGGAACTGACAGATGTCAATTTCGGGATCGAGTTAACTTTTACATAAGAACGTGCAGATACACCCAACTGTCATGTGCTGCCAGTGAGCCGTGAGTCCGGACAGGCGAATAGCAACTCACCTAACCGAATTTGGTACGGAAGAACAAAGGACTTGGTAATAAGCCTACCACAGAAGTACTGGAATTAGCTAAATTTAGTGAGTTCAAATATTGGTATTTACAACACGTTTGAGAGTCGAACGGAGTTACATGAGTTTTTTGGTTGGCCTGACGGAAACTTTCCGCTACGATAGACTTAGCAATCCGACTTACTCGGTTTTTGTCAGTTAGTCTTGGTTTAGTGCGTACATGCACTGCATTAAGAATTCCTAGGTGTACCAAAAAGTACCGGACGCAAAACAGAAGTACGAATGAATAGAAAGAAGTCATAATTGAACCGTGAAGAGTTCACTTATACCAGTAACCAGAATTAGTTAACCGTCAAGCATGCGAGCAAGCCGGATGTATCTCTGGTCTCACTGATGCACATGAACCGACAAACTTACAAACAACAAAACGCGATCACACACGTCAAGCGGATAGCATCCCTACTGTCTTGTGTGCACTGTAAACTCACATTTTTGAAAGTTCTGTGTTTATTGTGGTGTCGAATATTGAACTTGCTAAAGTGTTTGTTTTGTTTGTGGAAAGTCGATCCTAAATCTGCCTCCAGTTCGTCGTTTTTGCCGTGTGGTGAACAATCATGTCGAATTTTACATCATGGCTATACGCAGAGACTGTATCCAAGTTGTCTGCATATTCATGAATATATAGTTGGATATTTACTAGAACTGTCCTGCTTAGTGTTGGTTGACATGGTGTCATCTTCCTCTGTACCAGACAGTTTTAGTTAGCTCATTTCTCGATGAGTTTTACTCCTTATGCGAGGCTGTTCTTGGTTGCTGTAGGTTGCATAGTTCAATAGGGGTAATTCGAGCATCTGATTTATTTGGATTCATGGAGAGTGAGCATTTTTGATGTAATTTCTGGCAACAGCGTCGTGTAAATTCCAAACATCTGGATATCTTTTTCAGGCATTTTTTTTAGACTTTAATGATCAATCCAACTCATCTGCCCGAGTGATTCAGCATTATTTGAGTTGTTGATTACATGTCACTGAGTCTATTGTCCTAAGAAGCTAGAAGAGTTATAAGGATTTCCTAAATTTGTTATTGTATTATTAGTACAGCCCGTCTTTACTGTCTTATTAGTTCGGACCTTGTTTCCGCCCTAATGTGCATTGAATGATCTAGACACTGAACATGCTAACTGGTACAATCGATGCCAGTTTACCAGATTGACATTTGTGACGGGACCGACTAGAAATATTTCAGTTTTCCAGAATGCTGAGTAATATATTATGCTTCAGAAATGAAAAAAAAATTGATGACAGGCATTTTCCAAAGTGGTCAAAAACGACTGTCTGACATGTAGCAAAACTCAAAGGCACGTAATTTACATACTGGAGGCCAGAGGCGATCAACGGCAAATGCCCTCGAAACAGAGATGGTTGAAAGATGTATTGTAAAGCTTCAACCATACTTTCAAGCATGTATAAGTAAAATCTGGCCACCAAATAGTCTGTTTGCTCAGAATACTAATACATTATTTGAAACACTGCTTCCTAAAGGTCGCCTACTTCTTCTATCCCCTGTATTTCAAATTAGTCAGCATTTGGTTCCTATGAAATGCTTACGTAAGGCATAGACGAGCAGAATCTGTGTTACGGTGTACACCTAATTCTACTGCGACTGGAGTTCACAATCTACTGATGGTGTTAATCGAATTAATCATATGAGCTTCCAGAACATATAATTTCTCAAGCAAAAGTAGAGTTTATATAGAGATTAGTTGATGAATTTGTTGTATATGCCGTAATTATCAGCTATACGTAATTCATATATCCGTGCTAATGAGGTTAATTTCTGATTTGTATCTTGCTACACCTGGATGAGATACTTTACTTCTCTCAAGCGGTCACTCGTTTTTTAATGGATTCGTAGATTTATAGATTGTTACAGGAGAGAAGAAGATATTTGCTTGTGCGCTCCTCTCTCTGTGCTGGTCGATGAAGAACTGTGTTGGGCAGTTTACAAATATAAAGAAACAGTGAATGGAACTAAACAGAAGGCAAATTCATTTAGGCTGCTCCCTGCAATTAGTTCAACGATAAACACTTAAACAATATTCAGTCAAACATAAGCAGTTAATGACTTGTGAGACCGTGTTAGAATAGCAGTTAGGAAACTTGTTGTGCAGGTGGTTTCTCACGTATGTTCCAATCGAGTGACAATTCACAACTCTGAACCGATTCAGCAGTAACCACAGAGTTGGACAATGCATTCCGGTGTGAACAGAATCTAACTGTGAAGCAGTTCTGTCTGTAGAGGAACCTACCTGTTACATTATTCAGTTTCAGTGAGTGATCTCTTAAACGCTCAGTCTTATTAGTGAGGGAGATAGATAGGTGGATGACCCGAGGTGTGGAGTATTTTGTAGGTAAGAATTAGGTCTCCAGTGAGATGTCTGTAATTCATTGAGGATTGGCCCAATTCTGACAGTCTTTCCAGTGGGAGGTGTTCCTAAACCCCGTAGTTCCTCCACTCGCCCGTCTCTGGACATTTTCGATAAATGCCAAATGTGACTTATGATAAGGACGGCAGGCCCGTCTGTTTTTTTTTCAGGTGTGGATGGATCACTGAGGCTAACATGCTGGGAAACACTTCAGGGTAGAAGGTACCACAAATTCTTCTTAAGGGGTTCAGGGCTGTTTGCGCTTTTTTTAGCCACGACAGCACAATTTGTGGACGAACTCAAACTGTATGCCACTATGGTCTTTAGGTCTCTTTTGATTGTTCACACACTCAGCGTTGTGTCGCTAAGGTAGTAATCAGTACAATTTTGATGGCAATCTTGCATGATTTTACACTTGTCGGCAGTGAACGGCGAATTATTTGCTGTGGACAACTGATATAGGTAGTTCAAATCGTTCTGGAAGTTAATGATATCTTGAGGGCAATTTAGAGCTCGCCAGAGTAGAGCAACATCGGTAGTTCAAGAAAGAAGAGTAGGAATAACAAGGGTCTTAAGATTGATCCTTTGGGAACTTACCTGTTGGCTAGGGACCACTCTGACAACTGTCCATTCACCTTGACATTGAACTTACGTTCAGCCGGTTAATCTTCTGCCCAGGTGAGTAAGCACTGGTCGAGGTCATGACTATTCAGCTTCCTCAGCAAGAAGGAATGATCAACCCTATCGAAGGCTATAGAAAAGTCAGGATTAACCATGTCAGTTACCCATCCTACTTCTAAAGCTTTCAGCCAAACATCACAAGCAGTCACCAAATTAGTGACGCACGGATATCCCTTACAAAAGTCATATCGCTCCTTTGTGATGATTTGGAGGTCTTCATTTTTAGCCCGGGGCGTCATCTAATATGCTGTTCTTCACTTTAGAGACCACTGAAAGCAACACTGATGGTCAATAGTCTGCTGAGTCTTCTCTGCCTTCGGCTTCGAAAATAGATGTGACTGATTTATGGAGCTTTTGTAGGTCAAAGAATTTATACTAAGATATTTAGTCTTCTCTTATTGGGGTCTCGCGCAGAAATAAAACTCAACAGACCCCGTATCATCTCTCTAACTCGCTGTGTTTCAGTCAACTTGCTATGTGTAACCACAGAAGCTGTTTTTCGAAAATGTGTTATTGCCGTTCTCATGATGATTTGTGCGACACTTTGTCCGGAAGGAAAACTGCACATTTCCTTGCTTCAATAGACCACTTGTGTGTAAGTTATTATCGTCCACGTGTGAACTCTGTTTTGTTCACAGAATTAATGAAGATACATCGTTTCGAGGACAATTTCATTACACTGGAGTCGGGAGAAAAATAACGGTTCCGCGAAACGTTCACATGATTAATGGCATAGTCAATGACAACCCTTACTTCAACAATCGCCTAAGATTTAAGTGTTATTGTTGGGTTCCGGCAGAGGCGAGAATAGAGTTTGGAGATTTCTGGTTCCGGAAACATTAGTACAATGATGACGAACGGCCACATTATGCCACTTACATCAATATCATTCAGTAATGAAACAGGAGCATGGATTTTTACACTGACTTAGCCGCGAGAAAAATACAAGAAACAATGGAATGCATCGTTGCATGAAATGGTTCTCGGTAAATACAAGAACTGAGCATTGACGTCTGTGGTAACCGTGAGGTTCTGGGACCAGTGTCGTACGCCGATGAGCGGATTTATCTGTTGTCATGTTGAAGCATATAACCCACGTTCTTGGCTCACAAGTTTAGTTAATTACGTTCGTAGTACCGAAAATGACCATAAGTCGGGTTGTAAATGTTTCTTATTCAGTTTTACTACTTAGTTTTTGTTATAGTAGTAAGATGGACTAACAAAATGACGACGTCATTATGAACTACTTATGAATCTAGTGACCGGGATTTTTATGGTAACTCACTGGCATGTGCACAGTTACCATCAAGTGTCAACTATTTCTTGGGATTGGTAACACGTACGTAACTTACCTGTATGCGCGACAGTGCCAAACAAACTATGCACTTGTAACAAACATGAATAGAGTAAATCACATATCTCTCCCACAGAGCTACCGTCGACAGCGATCCTCAACCGGCTGGACAGTCAAAATCAATCCTAATTTCTTCTACAGAACTGTATTATGATCATCGGCGAAAGTCTCCTAAATCGGACATCTCTTTCAAGCATACCACACGTGTTGTTCTCTTAGGATATCCGAGTGGTTTATGTTGAAACTGATGGCGGCCATGTGATAGGTTCTGGTAATCCGCCAAATGGTTTATTATGATGTACTGCACTAGTTTGGAAAACAACAGAGTTAATCTATCGGGTGGAAGTTAAGTGGATACAACGAAATACACGTTACGGACGTGTACGCCGTATTCAAAGCTTCAGCGTGTCACCTTCAGTGCTATGAAGTGAGTCGATATTTTGATTGACGAACATAAACACTATGGCCTGCCGGTGCCCACTAAGAGAGACAGCCGAACAATCGCACTCATTACCAAGAGAACAAAACTGGGACTGTACAGCGAATGCGCTGATGAACTTGGTAATCTAATGATGTGCCGCGGCTTTGCTGCTTTCCGTAGCCATAATCCGCAACAATCAAACAAAATTCGAAGTCGTTAAAGCGCACTGGTTAGCTTACAGAAGGGGTCTTTATCTTCTGGGTACTGTCTGGCAGAACTAGCTAATAGCTGAAAAGTAGAGCTGAAGTTGTTAAACCTTACAAAAGAGGAGTAGAAATGAGAACGCTTTCGAGGGAACAGGGTGTCGGTAGCATGAATTTACAGTTTAAGCCAACCGTTTCCTATAAACCAACGGGTACAACTTCATGACAGTTCATTCACCGACACCGGAACACTTGTCAAGAAATCAACATGCATGCGTATGACTGGTTGCTGAAATTCTTTACAAAATGACTCGCTACTAAAAGAAAGATAGCTTCAAGAATGAACGAATAAAATTTTACTACTATGGGCGCAGACTTCTACTCAAGCAACCGTTGTCTTTCTGGATTTCGGAAGCTCTACAACAGTAAGTCCTTACTCCCCAACTCTAATATACCAAGTGTCTTAGGCCTGAAGGTTCTGAATTGTACTGAGAATGCTCCGAATTTCCCCATTACTATCCATAGGAAGACATTTTAAGCGGTGTAGAGACAAGTATGTTTTAATGTACCGGTTGGAGCAGAGGTTTTGTTATCATGGAAAGCTAGCCATGTATTCTACCGATAAAAAGCACGGAAAACTGACGTTTTACTGAAGACCAGCGAAATAGGCTCTTACCAGTCGACATGGAATCACAGTGACTATCCGAAATTCTCCAAGACTATTAATTCAGTCTTATCTGATCACAAAAATAAAGTTGTTGATGATTTTGCAAAGAAAATGCAAGTACAATGGAAAAGTTTTATTTTCATGAATAACTAATTTGTCATATGAACGCTTATATTATGAATACACAGCTGTTACTTTTACCTCTGTACGTAACAAAACATCTTCAACACATGATCGTGGAAATGAACAAATTCATAAAGCTTATTTTCAGCAAAACGATACATTGTGCATTTATTTTAGTTGACGAATGATGTACCTAGTGGGGGGTTTGCATTCCAACAAAGAAGGTGCAAAGTCTTTACGTCTCTATGTGACATAGTTGATGGATGCCTTACATTGAATAAGACGATCATGATACTAGTGTTTCCCCATTGACAATCAACAGGTATTTCATAGTTTACACAATACCTTTCGTCAGTGAACTTCACAGCTGTTCAGAGGGTGAGTTATGGACGACTTAAACCACTATAACGTATTAAACATACTCTCAAAAGCGTTGAGGCTGAGACCGTGCAGAATATTGAGTGCATCTGACTATAATTCGTTTGTGTTCTCTGAAAAGCCAATGGGCCGCCTATTTATAAATACTCGTTGAATCTTCAGAATGATTAGAATAAATTAGAGAGAGAAAAGAAGGATGTAGGGGGAAATAATAAAGTTCCAGTTTCTCATGATGTCAAGCATTCCCATCTGTCACTAAAATTCATTCTGAAACTATGTCTGTTGATCAATCCCAAGTGTGAATGGGTACTTCACTAGCCTAGAGTGAACACACATCGTTGGAGAAAACAAATACAACTGGATCAGATATTGCTGGTCAAACAGAGGAGCACTGTGTTTTAAAATCAGCATGACTGAGCAAAATGTCAGGCATTATTTAGGAAACAATCAAAGCAATTGTATACGACAAGTGGCTTCTGACAATGATTCTTCCACAGAAAAACGATGGACTCAAAGCAACCCCTGGGAAAACGACTGCTTTATTGAGCATCCAGATTATTGAAAGAGTGTTGACCTCCCTTCACGACTGTGAATCCAGACTTGAATTAGCAATTGGAAGCAATTATTTTTATATAAGGACAGTTCCGGTTTATTTCGTGTATTACAATTCTTATCAAAATTAACAAATGATGTACAGTTTAACGTAAAACATTAAATAGCTTGTGTGATAGATGGAATGAGTTGGGAACAGAAGGTGGCAAATCTGATCGATATATTCAATTTCTGTTCGTTATCATACACAGAGGAAGTCAACCACAGCATAATTCATTTTCATTCACTCTCAGACGGTTTCTGCACACACAGCATTCAGACTGTATTGTATGCTTGTTGAACCAGTACCATAAGGTTATCTTAAGAACCACAAAGATATTTTACATTTCCGGGTTGATTGCTATCCACAAAATCACGGGGAACTACAAGAATAGAAAGTTGAAATTACAAACGATCGGTTTCTCTATGTTATGCATCCTGCTCGATTAATCTTTCATTATGCAATCCACACTATATGTTCAATCAATGTAAATCGGTGCTAAATACCACAACTGTTGAAACAACCAATTGACAAGTGACCAGTGTCCAATAGGAAAATTCAAACCACTCATCAGTATTGTTTGTGGGCCCCAGTTTCAGTGGTTGTTTCGAATAGGGCAACATTCTGACATCGTATTCTGTTAATTTCTCTCTCACCCATCAAGTGTGGTTTCCTGTTTGGTTTGTTCATAAACCTCTAGAGATCATTGTGTAGTGAAAAGGAGTGCAATAAAGCACAGTTTTTATTGTCCAACGCGCTAGTTACAGTGCTAAGTGCGCACTTGCGTTTATGGGTCAGAATTCCAGTCCACAACACACCCGGTTTCCGCTCACACGTCACGTGCACTTCTGCCCGGTTTATGTGTGTGGTCGGCGCCTTCTATCGGGGTTTTATCGCCTGCCATTCCTCGTCCGTTGGTTCGACCTCGTTAAGCGATGGCTCGTTCGGTCGCTTGTATTGTTCGCAATCTATCCACTGTGGGCTTTGACCGTATTCCACGACCGTGTCGAGATATTCCTCTGATTGTTAGAATAATCGCGCTCCCGATCTGGTCGTCCATCCTATTTTGCAAGCAATGTCTCGCCCGTCGGTCCGATCCAGTCGAGCGATGACTCATCCGATCGCCCACGCTGTCCCCGACGTGGACGTATCTCCCCCTCGCATTGAGGTATTCCGTCGAGAGTTAGAATACTCGCAACTTCGGCCTGATAATTTACCACAATTGGATATCTTGCCAAGTGCAGCCGAACACCAGTTTTTCTTACGAGGGACTTATGAATGAGTCACACCAAGCCAGTGTATCGCAGTTACATACGGCCTTGAAGGGTAAAGTAGCAATGTTAACCTCGTCAGAACGGAACAGCAGTATTAGACGGTCATGCATCCTTATCCTAGAAGAGGATTTTATAATAAACTCTGGTAACTACTTCTTCACAATTTAGATAGAAAACATTTACCAAGAATTGATATTCGAAAATTATTCACTCAGAAATCCGTAATCTTCTCACCATTTGTGAGCGGGAATAAGAAACAGTTTTCTTGCATGTGTGACAACAAAGAATCAAACCCAGTGTATATGTACTTATCTTGAGTTGCATGAAGAGCGGACGGAACACACTATGACAATTGTTTTCGTATCTTCCATAATGAACGAAAAGGTCGAATATAGAAAACTTTCCGAACAGTAGCATCAGCTGCTCGCGTACGGCTCATTTGGCAGACAGACAGCTTGATCAGATCCGTCGTTTTCTCAAACCTTCATCTACATAAACCACTCAGGCGCGACAAGCTGAATACGATCTGTTTCATTTGCCATCTACCTTTTGTAATTTACAGGTCACTGGTGTAACTGGTTACATGGGAAAATCTTTTGAACTGGCGAAAGAAGTATGCGAACAACTGACATTTCTACATTCCAAGTGAACTGAGCTGGCTTCCGAACACCGTAGCACCGACCAACACGGCGAATTATTAATGATGGTGCGAAGCAACCACAGTTTACATTCCCGTGCAAAGTAAACTTTCTTGGTGCGCTCGACTAGATCATTAACGTTCAGTAGGACAAACTAACTAAACAGTAAACAAATTAGTTCGCAGCAGCCTATTGACTTGCCTAATCAAATTAATTGTAAATTTCTATTTGCGGATTCATATTTCTGTTGTTTCATGTTGTAAGGTAACCAGGAATTCACAGCAACCACACCAAACGGTCTCTCCCAGATTATTATTGTCCATTATAGTCTCATGTGAACGTAAACGCTTACTCTCAGCTAACTATCAAGCATGTCCAGATCGGACTGTTGCCGAAACAGACGGTCACTTCTCCTTGCTAGTAGTATACAGATCTTAGTCAGTGTGGATGACCGTGATGGACGTTATTGTACTATACGTTTCTGATTGATGTTTCTCTAACACATATCCTGCAGCCTCATGAAGATGAATAAACTTTCATTCAGGCCAGCAGATATATTTCTGACAAAACTCAGTCGGACATCCTCAACTATTCAGAAATATGGTACACATAATCTCGGTAATGCGCATAATTGAGAACGATGCAAACACAGGGCGGATGAGGAGGCTGTTTGTGCTCATCGGTTAGCGGATCATGCATAGGTCGAAACATCACGTGCGAATGCTGTAACAACCCGATACAAGAAACTATGTATCAAAATAAAAAGGGCTGAAAGAATGGAGCTGCAACCTGCAGAATGATGAGCATCTCTCTAAAGTAAAAGATATATAGTGCCAGCCGAGGGAAACACGTTCTACTCTGGTTAACTGGTCATGATGTTCACGCTCACCCAAGCTCCAACAACAAGTGAAATCACCAAATCTTATCTCATTCATGGATTACTGTGTAATTGCTGAACCACTTGAGTTGGAGCAACCGGCGATTATCACGAAGTTGAGTCAGCGAACACACACTATCCTAGAAGCTCACGAAACGCGGAAACAGAATAACGACGTAGTCCGACAACATTCCATGTCAGTCACCTGGAGGTTTGCTAATCTCATCTGTGTTTGCATGAAAGATGCTCGACCTAGCGGATGTTCATTGCAGACATACGTCGCAAGGTATGCAAGGTATGTAAAGAACCACGAATGCAGATACTTATTTGCAAGACTGACATATCCACATCAATGGCAGTGGCATGTGACATGTTCTGCATACTGCATACACACATTCCCAATAATCGCTTCCAACTCTCGACACCACTGCATTTGAAATCTGCTCATTCATTCCGAGTCGTTCCACACTACTCACAAACAAGGCTGCATGTTATAGCTCTTCCTTCTTCCGTGGATCCCTGATTCCTTGTCTTCTGCTGACCAATCATCTCCGATCAACTGAGTGTTGGATCAGGGTTCACTGATTCTCCTCTGGTTCACCATGCTGCCACATAGTGCCAACTAATTAACACGCCGTCATGTCCTCCTTTCTTCTTGCCATTCTGCTTGACTGTGCACGTTCAGCGCAGTCTGGAAAGTACCACATGCAGACATCTCTATTTAGGTAGAAGTTATCTCAAACCCGGGCTAATAGCACCTGTGTTCCAATGAACTCGCTATTCCACCATTTCTACCGGATCGAACATTCTAGCCTCGTTGAAGCGTTGAGCTGCTGTCTGCCTTTATGCGTGTGCTTGCAACCCATCCAGATTTCTCTTCGCTCTCCTCATCTTGACGATTAATTCTATCGTGAAACTATTGCACTGTGACCATGATCCGACGCCCTGATCGACTAGAAATCAATAGGTTCTACCACACATCAACCGATATATAGAGTTCTTCGTAACTGTATGACCAGACAAACTATGGGTCAGAAACAACACATGTAGGTTGGCAGGATGTCAGTCGCCTCCCCTGGCAACGTTCAGTGAGTCCATTCGCCTGTGGGTGAAATGGTATCGTCTGCATGCGTATGAATCCCAGTTGTTGCATACATGTTTAAACTTGTTAGCCTTCAAGCCTAGGTTCAGCATCACTCCCAGTCCACAAGAATGTCACTTCGTGTCATAGGCAACTTAAGCTTTGCTCACAGACGAGTGTGACTTGATGGTCAAATACCCTAATTCGATCATGTCCCGTATGACATAAGTGGATGGATGGTGGTGGATATCTTTATCTCACAAGCACGTAGACTGGTGTTAAACCAGAGATCGAGGTGAAGATATGCACTATAAGTGACCACTGGTCAGCCGGTGTCTGTCCTAAATTGGTCGGCCGGAACAGTCTTCTCAAAAGTGTAAGCTGCGAAATCCAGGAGGGAGACTCAGTTTCTAGGAGTTAATATCTTCAGATGAATAAAAGAAAGCACGGATTAGCAGTTTGCATAAAATTTGTAATTTCGATTCGAGTCTGTGGACACGACCAGTGAGCAATCGATTGGGGTTGGTAGAATATTTCCAATATTCCCACAAGAGACACAGTGAAACGGAATGTGACTTACGAATGACTACTCACTATATAGTCGTGGAAAACAATTAAACAAGGTGGTTGGGCACGATTGTCATTTTCTGCTAAGCTCCCGACATTTTTCTCAAGTCCAGCTAATTTTAATATGGAATTGTCCGACATACCGTGAAGTCAATGGTACAGTCATCAGCACGGGGGCCTCATGTAAGCATGGCCGGTGTTCAAGTCTCGGCCATGTCTTAGATATGCACCATTGACGAGCAGTAACAACAGCGGAACTCGAGTCTAGTGCTTCTGCAGTTCGAAACGGGTCGACTAGAAACTCCATTGAAATGCGATGGTCGCGATCAATTGTGGGTGATGTTCAATGTATATGAAAACCAAGATCCCCTACTACTCAACAGTCAATTTTCCGCCAAGTTCAAGCAAAAACCAGGATAGTTGCACCTCCCACACATTGTCCAATGAATTAATGAGCTTACTAAACATGAAATTCATTGTATTGCGGGACCGCAGTGAAGTGCAATCACAGTCTATAGGCATTGAATCACATTCGCCATTGGATGCAATGTTTAGATTCGAACAGATTTTGTGGCCAGTCTTTTTTTGAAAATATCTATTAGACCGGCGTTTTGTTCCGACTGGGGATCATATGTATCACGTATCTTCATCGCAGGTAGGATGTGAACTCCGACATAGATTTCGATCATGCAACCATGTAGACCGCTGCTCCGCTGACTTCGCAATGGGCATGACAGAATTATCGTGTCTACAAGCGCAGTCGCATTCACGTGTGAGTAATGCTCACATTACGCAGGCATCTCGGGGTGTGAAGCAGTAACAGCCCTGTTACTTCCAATCGATGGCTCCCTGAGACAAAACCATAGAAGCCATGGAACTTGCTCAGCAATGTTTTGATCATTGGTAAGTATTAGGGAATTGATTGACAAACGTTGAACCTCACCAATGACGGATTCTAACAACAATATATCTCCTGTCCAGTGCTTCTTTTCGAAGGGAACTTGTCCAAAGATCTGCCCAGATGTAGAAGTGCAACCGAATGTGGATGTTGATTGAGTCATCTAAACGCAATTCCGACTAATTACCAGAAAAATATGTCAAACTATATCGGTCGAAAGGTAAACAATTTAACTTGTACGAGTTTTTCGCCTCACAATGCGTTTTTCCCTCTTTTCTAAGCAGGTTCATATTCAGTGGATGTAGCCCAATAATACAATCAGTTTATTTCAACAAATTGATACAACACTGAGTTAGTGGTAGCATAGATATCTTCAACCTTGAGAAATTTATCCTCTCCACTTTTCAAACAACACGTGATGTCACATAACGATACAACATCAAACGAGTAGCCATTTGGAATAACAATGATAAATTATTAAAATGTGGCCAATTAATCGTTGTTTGTTGTGCACAGTAGTAAACATCACGTGAACATTTGTAACGCATGATATATAAGACCTTCAAATTTTCCCTCTTTCCATTGAATGAGCTAGATGCCAAATAGTGTCCTTGACATGTAACGAATCACATCTGGTATTTGTCCGGATTCTCATTAATTCCAATATTTTTTCTTCTTTTCTCATAAAACGTAAACCTCAATCGTGCGAAAAGTAAATGGAAACGAATAAGGGGGATTAGAAATGCCTTTTGGCAGCCTGGTGACTTAGTCCTTGACGCTGTACCTCCCCAATCACAGAAGCCAAAGTACGGCTTTCTGATGTGCACCACTGACGGGCAAGTCTAGTCAACGTACGAAACTCAAGCTATGTGCTTTTCTATTGGCAGCGAACCATTCGAAGAATGTAGTTGAAGACGAAGACTGTGATAGCATATCACTAGTGGTCAATTTTAT